>WOFM01000503.1:0-40322 GCA_011428145.1 Ericerus pela
GTTTGTGACCATTTTTGTTCTGTTATTCAAGATTGAAAACGGTTGAGGAATATAATGCAGTTGTAGAGGCTGACACTGTTAGTGTACCTGTTGGATTGCATAAGAAGGAATAATTTAAATTGTTTATCGTGAAATGAACAATCTCTTCAAAAATTGAAGGTAGAATTCGGCTGTCGCAGGTTTTGAAGACGGAATTTTCAAAACGTTTTTGAAGTTACTTAACCAGTGCGAGCGCTGCTTGAGTTCATTGTGTGTGAATGTGGCACGAAAGTTATATGAATGTCGAGAGTCATTCGAGAGGACTTCGTAATTGTTCCTTTACATTTATATACCAACAAAAAATTTTCGCCCCGATTGTGTGATATGAAGACTGACGATACAGAGTATAAGTATGAAGATTTTATGCAAACTATGGTCCCAAATCATTTATTGATGATTTTTTTAAGTCTCAAGATAATGAATGATTATTTGTTTGCGTAAATACATGTATACCCATTCAAGAAAATTTCCAATATGCGTTAGTGTTTAAGACGACTGCTCAACGGCTACCTACACGCAATAAATTCAAAATTTTTACAACAACATTGAAAACTTGCTGTTTTTTCAACCCCACCTACTGTGATCACCCTTATATTATAATCAACTTGATTCAATTGATACTAAGCCTCTGATTTTCCTATTTTTGGCTTTCAATAAATTACTTATGTTTTGATTTTGTTTTTTTACTCTTACTTTATCGATTGGAGGGATTGAATTCCAGAGTGCACTTCATAAAATAAGTTTTGTTCTTATTACATTTCAACTGAATTATAGTTGCTTGTTTAGAATCATCAATTAATAGCATCTGCCCTAAGATTTTATCAATGAAATCAGGAAAAAATTTTTCTTTTACTACAATGTGCTGAAAGCTTGAAATGTGTTTAAAATTGAGAGAGGAAACTTTTCAGCGGTCTAAATTCGAATATTTTGTTTCTTTTGAGAAAACTGAATGATATTCAGTTTATAAATTTTATTTAAAATAAATAAATATTTTTCAATGGAAGACGTAATTAAATTTTTTATGTGTAACATAGTATAGGTATTAGTATTGCTATACACGAATCGGAGTAGTGTTTAAATTGAGAAATTAGGCTCGTGTTAGTTATTATTGTATGCGTCCAATAATTTGACCCTGTTATTCGGATCAATTCCTATTTTGATTCTTAATTATTTAAAATTTGTAATTCATTTGTGTCAATTGTGAAAAACCTTTACTGTTGTGTTGGGTTGTTAATCATTGCCTATAAATTATTACGTTAGTATATCAATTTGCAGTGCATTAAATACCGTCTTTTTTTTTCCTTCCCTATTTTATTTCCATGAGATACCGAAAATGTTTGAAAAATTTTCAACATTTTTTTCGAATTAGGTCACTAGTGTATTCGTTATTATTAGTTTATTGTTGAAAAATAATTATATTCGTTAAAACAAAAAATGATCCTCGATTTGCATACGTTCGTATAGCTCATGTGCTGTTGATATGTTCGGGTGTTTTTCGTTTTTGCAATATTTTTCTGTTAATTGTTGAATGTACTTCTCAATCATTTATTTTATCCTCGAAAGGTTTATTGCCCTCTTCTGCTTTTTCCCTCTCCCCAAAATTTCCTAATGAATGTAGTTTACAAAAAAAAATTTAGAATGTTCTGACATGTTTTCGATTGTGTGAAAAAAATGAGAACATTACTTGAAGTAGTTTTTTGCTGAATTTTTTTGAAAAATAAGAAAATAAGATGACCATTTTTATTGTTTGTATAGAAGAAATTTTTCTCGTTCATTGAAAATGAGAACTGTTCGCTGGTTCCATTTTACTTTAAATTGACCTGACACCAATTAATTTTGTTGAGGTGAGGATGTAAAATGGCGTGAATGACTGAAACGTTAAACCATTCTTGAAATATATTATAACAGCGAATGAATAACGAAGTAATTTCCCATAATTTGAGAAGCTGGATTCTAGGGAAGAAATTGTTGGAAAATTTTATAGTGAAGAATTACAACAAACAGATTTCCCCGATACTTATTTATTAGAAAAAATCATAAGTAAAAATCCACGTCAAAAAACGGCCATTGTTAAATTTTTAGGCTTCAACAATAAAGAAGAAATACAGTCAAGCTTGTTACCAAGAAATGTATAAATATAATGAAAATTTGAAAAAATATTAGTTTAAATTGGACAATGTGAATGCTCTGAATTCAGTTACTAATTCAAACCCATCAGCCTCAATTTTGGCAGCTTTAAATGAGTTGCTAAAAATTTTTGATTGGGTTGGTGGTGAAAAATTAAAAGAATTATTCAAAAAATTAACTATTTTATTTAGAGAACTGGAAAATAAAAAAATTCAAGATGCGTTAATTATTTTATTAGAAATATTATCAAGTCTTGATATGAAAATTGTCAAAGAAGTTATCAATAAAATTATCGACATTATCAGACAATATTAGATTTGGAAAAAACCAAAGAAGTGCTTGAGATCGTAGTAAAAATTATTAAAAACATCAATTTAGACACGTTAAAATTTTGGAAAAAATAGCTGATATCATTATACATCTAGACAGAAAAAATCAAAGAAATATTCGAGATCATTGTAAAAACTATTAAAAACATCAATTCAGACACAGTAATATTGATTTTGAAAAAAATAGTTGATATTATTACACATCTAGACAGTAAAGGCCAGTTTTTCAATCCCCAGTTAAGAAATTTAACTGTCAGATAGTGCTAAAATCCTATTCAACTTAGATCTTAACTGAGAATTGAAAAACTGGCCCTAAGAAAACTAAAAAAGTGCTCGAAGTCATTGCAGAAATTATTAAAAACATCAATTCAGACACAGTGATATTGATTTTGGAAAAACTAGCCAATATTATTAAACATCTAGATAGTGAAGAAATTACATTTTTTTTGAAAAATTTGGTGATCTGTTTTTGAAATATGATTGGAATAAATTATTGGATATTATCATGAAACTTTTGGATAAACTCGATCATAATAAAATATTAGAACTGCTTAAATTATTTTTGGAATCAGTTGACTGGGGAGAAATGCTAATTTTCATCCAAAAACACATCATCAATATTGATTGGAACAAATAAATAGGTATTTTAAAAAAATTTGTCGATGAAATCGATTGGGATAAGTTACTTGATATTTTCAAAAGATTTTTAAAGGACCCCGATCAACATATTAATTTATTGAATGATATCAATGAAAAAATTAATAAAAGATTTGATTATGTAAAAAAATCGATAGATGTGACATCTAACGCAGAAATTGAAAAATTGAAAGTAATTCTAGAAATAATCAAAAATGGTTGCAGTAATGATTTTAATAAAACTGAAAATCTTATTAAAATTCAAAATGAAAAATTAGATGAAATTAACAAGAAAGTCGAATAGCTCGAATTAGCTATAACTCATCTTGGCAGTTGTTCAGATTTCTCTAAATTGAAAAATTAACATAAAGAAATTCTGTAGAAAATTAAAAATTCTCATAGCGGTGATGGTGGTAGTTGCAATTTTGGAGAATTGAAATAGTTAATGCAAAATACTCAAAAAGATGTCCTTCAAATTGGATGAGATATAATTGCAAATTTTAATTTAACAGCTTCAAATATTGGAAATATGTTTACTGGACACATTCAACATATTCAAACTGATATGATTAATCATTCTAATTATATTATACGTGAAATAAAAAATAAAATTTGTTAAAGTAATAGTAGGGGAAAATAATGCTAAAAATTAATTGTTTTTAAACGTATTAAGTAGTATGTGGTGAATATGCTATTCTTATTGTCATCTTCTTATAAGTTTAATTTGACATGTAATACTTTTGTTGAAATTGGTTTATTTATCGTCCGAAATTTTGAACCTATTGCAGCTTTCAGTGGTTACAGTGATAATTTTGTATTCTTAAATTTTTCTGAATATACGCAACTTTCAAAAATATTGACTTCAAACAGTGATTTTTTATTCTAGATATTTCTTTTTTGTAAATGGTTGAATATTCATCTCAATATATTGGTAATCTCATGATTGAATTTAATATTGAACAGCAAATACTTTCTATTAAAGATTCCGGTCAACAATTTTGTATAACCTGCTCCACGTAGTTGCAATTTTATAATTATCGCGATATTTTAGTAATAAAATTTAATATCTTATAAAAATACAGTCTCAATGCTTGTTTATTATATTGTCTTGAAAAATTCACAGAAGCTGATATGATTGAAATTCGACAATCTGGTAAATGTTTCTGTAATCTTAATCGTATTCATAAATATGAAACTAACTGTAGATCATTAAATGATTATTTCGATAATATACCTGAATATTTAGTAACTCAACTGTAATTATTCGATAAAGTTGTGTCTATTTTCTTAAAAATTTCTCTTCATTTATATCAGGAATGTGAAAAAAGTCAAAATTTGGCCTCCTTTTGAAGACCCTGGGAATTGATGAATGGGTTGAGTAAAAAGTGGAATGGCAAATTTGAAATCAGCAACCCAAAAAGCATACTCAGTGAAGTGTCACGCAGCATATGAATTTAAAATTTGGCCCCTTTTGGAGCCACTGGTGGTTAAGAAATGGTTCATATTCAAAAATGAATTTCCCAAATAAATCTAAACTCATTTAAATCTACAGCTAGAAAAAGATGCTGCAGATTTTTTTTCATAACTATCAAACGTTTGGAGGCCTGTAGTTTGCGGATAGTGCCCAAAAACTCTTTTGTGTAGATACAGAAAGATCGCCCAAACGGATTTCTGTAAGGTAAGCTAGAGAAACCTGCAGAACATTACAGATTCTGTAGTTTCTTTAGTCGCCCGTACAGACTTAATAATTCAATTGCAATTAATCACTTAATTAAACACAAGAAAACGTCAAATATTCATACAATCTAATGGTAAATGAATGAAAATAAATGCTGAGAGGCGAACAAGAGTGATAACTGATAAGATAAATTGTGAGTAAAGTGAACACGTGTGATAAGTTAGGCATGAATCCGAGAAGAACCATTCTGTCAGCAGACATTTTTGTAATAGCTAGCTTTTCCCAAGGCTTTTTTACAAGCTACAATTTTGATTTTTTAGAAGTTGCTGGTAATTTAAACAAACAAAAACTAGCTTGTTTGTAGTCGAGAAGGTACAATTTTGCTTTTTTAGAAGCTGGCTTGTAGTATGTAAAAAAAATTGAGTGAAAACCCGCTTATTGTTCAGTTTGGAGCTATCAATTTTTTGTGTTTTTGGTGCTTCACAGAATTTACACAAAACAAAAACCTTATGATTGATCAGAGATCGCACTTTAAAAGAACTTGAAGACAACCTGGAACTTGGATCCAACACTTTTTCGCTTTATTGAATACAACCGTAATGATAAATATTTGTTACAAACTTTTCAGTTGTAAAAATATTTCGCTCTACTTATTTTCGTCGATTTGAATAGCGATTCAAGGTTTGTCTTATGATTCGTGACATCACATAAATTTGTAAAACATTCGAGAAAAAAGAAAACAAAGAAAAATTATTTATAGTCTGTTCATCAAAACGATGGCGTAGTGAGATATATTGTAATCATCGATTAGGCCAGCGTTGATAAATATGATCATATATTTTTTGTACAAAGGTTAGCCAAACACCATAATCTCTGTCATAAAAAATGGTGGCATAAGTTTTACTAGACTTAATCGTTCTTCCAGTCAATTGTGAGATCTTCTCGAAACGTTGGCGAATAATAAAATTGCCGTAATTTTTTTCAAGTCCGTTTCTTTTTTCTTTCTCACCCAATCCGCTTTATTTTCATAATTGGATAACGAATTTTTCTATTAAGTTCTCCTTTGAACTTGGCTGGGCTAATCGGAGCCAAATGGTTAGAGCAACTTCTTTTTGACTGAAAAATTTATGAAAACAATTGTGCGGTTAACAGTTATAATAAAAACGCACGTATCTGGGAAAAATACCAATTTTCGAGAAAATACGTTATTTTGCGAATCCCTAGACCATGCAATATTTTTTGATTGAAGAAAAATTCTTCAAAAAGTTGACCTTGACGGAATTACTTGTTTTACTACTTATAAACGTACGTTGACCGTATTTTTATTTATTTTTCTCTCATTGTAAATCAAACAAAAAATATTATTTTCGTTACTATTTTAAGAAGGTTTTCAAACCTGTTACTTAAGTTGATGTGAATTAGGGAAGTTGGGGTTGGGATTACAATAGTTTTTTTGTTTCATAAAAATTCTATTACTTCTGGCATAAAAATCAGCAATTCGTATATATTCGTGTGTGTGTGTTTGTTTGTATGTACATATGTATGTATGTAAAGTTCTATACACTATTTAGGCAAGTTGAAGCATTCCCAAGAAGTCAATGTAATAAAATTAGCTTAAGTTTGTGTGGGGACAAATTATCCTTCTAGCAGTGCACATGGGTTAGCTCTTCAAATTGAAGTGAATTGAATCGCTAAAGACACGAGCATATGACACTTGCGCTTACATACTGTGGATAAAATTTTCTTACTGGCTTTTGAAACTGTTTCTTATTCAAGTGCGTTGAAATAGTCTGTGTCAGTGTATCTATTTTCTATCTTCTATATTAATAAAACTCAATGTAAGTATGTGCGTTTATCCATAACTTCAGAACTACTTGGCAAATCGATATGAAATTTTGAGTGTTTATTTGTGTTATTCCGAGGCATGTTCGAAGCCATCGTCAAAGTCTCTAGTCCCTCTGAGGGAAAAGTTGTCTATTTTCATTAAATTCATCATGTATGGTACAATTACGAACAAGAACAAACGAAAGGGAATGAAAGAGAATGAAAAAAACAGTAAATTGCGAGCAACCTGAGTGAAGCTGTGGGTAACATCTAGTCATTCTGCAGTGCTAAAATTTAGTGTATGGATACTTATTTTACAGTTTTAGGTTTTATTCAATTATTTTTAATTTAATTTTTTTTCCTATAGTTTATTAATTTGGTAATTCTATTAACTTGCAGAAAAACATTTGTGTTCTTAAATTTTAAATATGATTTGTAAAAATGGAAGTCCATTGATGGACCCCTAATTATTTTTCTCACTTACATCATATTTTTCATATAATTTGTATCATTTATGTCTATGTTCCACTGTGTACCATATAATTTCCCATTTAGAATTATGTCTCTAATTGTTAACTGAAGTATTTTGGGTGTCAAGCAGCTGGATTAGTGCAGAAAGATGAGCTCTTTCCAACAATATATTTTAAATTTCAATATGCGTAAAATTTGGGAAGTTACAGCCAGAAAAGCAAAAAAATCCTACTGTGTACCAACCTCACCTACACGTATGTATGTACAAAACTTATTAACATGGTACAGGTTGTAAATTTTATTTAATAGTCACAAAATTTGATACACATATTTGTATTGTGACGTAGAAGAACCTTACTGATTTTGGTGCGAATTGACTTTTTGGTATATCTGGCAGGTGCTATTATATCGCATTTTATGCAATTCAATGGCTATAAAATGAATAATTTTGAAAACAAAATAGTCACCACATCTGAAAGAGACATTGATTTGAAACAATTCTAACATGATTTTAAATTTAGTTAGAATTGGCTTTACAGTTGAGGCCCTGGGGCTTTTGGAGAGACTAATTTTTGATATTAACTCAACAAAATTTGCAATTATTGTCCAACAGTCGCATATTTTCGTACAAACATTACATCTAATATAAGTACCGGATTTTCTGATTTTTGTTATGATTGGTCAGTTTGTTTTATAGTCAGTATCTGAACTGTATAGCTAGTATTTTTTTTTTTTGTAATTTTATATTATTCTTTGAAATAATAGTTCTAAAAGGTTTGATTTTCAAGGGGGATCGAGAAAATTTCTTGTTTCTACCTAAAAAAAAAAAACAAGGCCCTAAAAAGTCTAATTTTTTCCTTCTCTCACGTCAATTTCATTTACTAATCAGTCCGGAGACTTTATTTACTTATTTGCATGCAATCTGAATTCTTAATCATCTATGCCACTGTTTCATTTGAATTAGGTACCGGTTGGGACTTTTTTTAAAAGTTCTACATTCAGTCAAAGAGGATATTTTTATTTGGGTTATCATAGGTTATCATAGCTGTTTTTTAGGATGGTGTTGTATGTAGTGTTGTTTAAAGGGGGTAATTTTCAAGCTTCTCCATGGCTCCTGTGGTGTGGACTAACGATCTAGAAACTTCTTTGAATATAAATTTTTTTTCTAATTCTATTTTTTCATTATTATGTTTTTGTTTTATTTTCAGGTTGTATCTTTCAGAGTGGGTTAGCCAGATTATATATTATATATTTGAAACTGCTAAAAAGGCAGAAGTATTATTACTCTCCTTTCTTATACTTTTTCTGAAATCCTGTTTAAAACGTTTGCGAGATTTTCGGGTTCCAGTATCACTTCTTCTACTCTTGACTGATTTTATTTTCCATTCTATACATTCAGGATGTTTTTCTGATTATCTTTTAAGATTGGGGCAAAAGCTAATCTTTTAGGATGGGGCAGAAGCTAAACCTTGTAGTTTTGGCAGGGCAGAAGCTAAGTTAAAAAAATTTTGAATAGTCTGTAATTTGGGTTTAATTATTTTAAAAATATACTTTTTCCAGCTGAGTGTAGCTGCGCCAGAGTTTTTTTCTTCTCTCTTTCGTAAAATCTTGTAATTGGTTTAAAAATATAATTATTGCGCGTGAAGAGAAGATAGTATTGTTTTGAAAAAATAAAACCGTAAGTTTTATTTTTAAATAAAAATCCTCTTTGTATTCGTGAAAATTTAACGTACGATGCAGAATGAAAAAATGAAGGCGTGTACGTGAGTCATGAGTACGATTTTGTTTCTTCTTTGACGTTCCTTTTCTTTCTTCGAGTTCTCTCCCTCCCTCTTTCTCACTGTCTCACCCTACCTCTTTCTAAAAACGAGACTTTATTCTTATATTAAAATAAAATAATAAAATAATCTTTTCAACAGATATGAATAGTGGCGAACATTTCGCGTGTATACTCTTCATCGCCTACGACTGCATATGTGTGCATTGTTCGAAGTTTCTCCCTTTCCCCACATTTCATGCTACCTATTTCGCCAGTGCAAATAAGTTCACTCGCATTCAAATTGATAACTGCGAACTATTCGTGATTTTCATTGTTATTGTGGCAAATTGTGAATACCCGTTTTGGTTAACGTACGTTTCGCGTGTACTGTAATTAACGAAGATATGACAGGGTAGCCCGAGTTGTACATCGTAATTTTTTCTTTGTTTTCTGTGCTGTAAGGTTTTACTTGAAAAGTTTTGCTAAATTTAACGATCTAGAATTTGAAAAACTGAAAAGTTGCTCTACCTCCTCTTAACATGTATTCAAAAAAGATTCGTCACTTTTTTACATCATTCTACAAATTTTTTGAAATTTTTAGAGTGGCAAATTTTACTTTTAGATTATTTTTCGCTTTCAAAACAGCCAACTGTTATTACAAACCGTAATTGGTTATTTTTTGAAAGAGGTTGCATCAGGTATTTACCGTAAAAACTGGTTTCGGCCCTAATTATTTACATCGAATCGAATGGTCAAAACTGCATTCTTACATATTTGGTTTAGAGCATGGTAAGCCAATTGAGTAACAAAATTTATCTTTTCCTAATTATTGACGTGAGAATAAAATTTCAGTTCTTTAATTTGTTTTTCGGCCTATTCTTTTTTCAAATTTCGATGAGATTTTTTGAAAAATCACCTAGGTCGTGAAAAATTTCTTCATGTTGATAAGCAAAATTGATTTTGGTCCTTGCACTGTTTTCATGGTCAGCACCAAGATTAAGACCGACTTTGAAAAAACAAAAACAACTCCACGACGAAGACCAAATTAAATTTGAAATATCTCTTCCGAGTTCCGCTCATTAAGTACGGTGTGTATTTTCCAGAAGTGCCAAATTTTATAATGGCTGCCATTCGAAAATCAGTCGACTGATTTTGCTCAAATTCAATACCAAATCAGTCCTTAATAGTTTCTAACTTCCTCAAAAATTTCAGGCCAAATTCTTTAATTTAAGGGAGCTATCGGTATTACAACATGGATGGTGGGTTTGCAGAACTTTGGGAACATTTCTCTTCGAAACTATCTGATGAACTTCAAAAATTTTAACACGAATGTGTAGCCCATAAAAGCTTCTAACGCTTTGCCAAGTTTCATTGGCATGGGTCTAAAAGCGGCAGCTCCATAGACTCAAAAGTTTCCAAAATGAGTAAAAGGTGGAAATATAATTATATAATTATATAATCATATATTTGTGTATTATATTTTTATCAGAAGAATTTGATGTATTCGTAATCTACGACTCAGAATCGGCACTTCTCTACAGGTCGTGCCATTGTACTGAATGCAATAGTTGTATTTTCTGAAACATGTAGTCCAAAAATGGTCCATAAAGGAAACAGAAGACTTCGATGGAAGTTCTCCTAGTTTCCTTCATCAAATAACCTCCCCCCCTATACCATACTGTTCTCTACATCCTGATACACCTGCTGAAGAAGACCTGATTAATTTTATTTTAGAGTGTATGTATCTATCTATTCCTCAATGCAAGTTTTTTCCTACTGAACATTCAGATAATATTCGCCTCCCTGTTTTTTCAGCCTCTAATCCTGTTGATTAAAAATTCTGTCTATTTTCAACTTTTTTCAGTTTCCTTGTATTGCAAACTTGAAAACTTTTGGTATAGTTTTTTGTCCAGTATACTTCACCATTCAACTTCTTTACTGTTTTATGGGTGGGAGCCAGGAAGCTGTAGCTCGCGCCCTTACTTAAAATAAAATAGGCTACCTAAATAAAAAACATTTAATTATTGTATTTTTTTTTTACATGCTTTTATTTAACTTTGTTTGTGAACCAAATTTAAACTTTGTTTGTGGTTTGTATATGGATAGTTCTGGGAATAGTTACCGAGTTTGCTGCCAGAGCATTACCAATAGCATCATTCACATGACACTGTTTTACCAGCGCTGGTTGAGAATTCTTGCTGATTGCTGGTAAGCAGCGCTGTGGAATGTGCTGGTTTACCAGCTCGTTAGCATGCTGGTGAAGTTGAAATTTGTTAACTTTTGCTGCTGGTATGCCAGCTAGAGGATGAAAAGCATCATGTGAATTACCAACTGGTGAAACAGTATGAGTGCTGACAGTGTTATCAGTTATCACAATTACTTACAGAAATCTTTAAATTTAATTTTCAAGGAAAAGTTCATCCCAGTTGCACTGTTATTATTCAACTGGATGACTTGATTAGAGTAGAAAATGAAACGTAGACTGTTGTATAGAAAATTTTTGTGAGTAGGTGTAGAGTATTTTTTAATCTGAGACAATTTGGTGTTAGTTATACCTATTGTATTCCAAACTACTTCTCTCCATAACTAAATAGTATTCATCAGTGAAATTTTAATCGGTTGTTAAACAATGTTTAAGAATTATTTCATAAAAGTTTCGTTTGAATTCCTTCTCTGATTGGTGAGTTATAGTTGAAACTCTGGAAATGTGGTGGATTCTTAGAATTTGTGCAAATAAATTTGTTACAAATGAATTTTCTCCACTTTAAAGGAATAATCAACGGTGAAAATTTAAAAGGTTGTTTTACCATGTTTGAGGATGATTTAGATGAAATTGTATTCAAATTCAATTGTTAGTTTGTATGTGTTATAGTTCAAAATATTAAAAATTAATTAAATGAGTACAACTGATCTGCACTGATAACATATAAATCAACACGAAAACAGAAAGCAACTTTTTCACCAGCATCGTTTGAATGAACTAGCCGACTGGCACTACCAGAGTTGGCTGCAACCGGCTGCCAGTGCTAGTAAAACAGCATCATGTGAACGATGCTAATGATTACCAAAGTACTAGGATCGCAATTGCGAATTAGGTTATGTGTTTCTATGTGAGTGCAATAGAGTTCACCAGTTTCACTTCACACGTTTTACATTTATAAAAGCGTATTTTTAAAATTTCATTTTTAACATATTATTATATCATCCAACCCTGAGCCGATTAAAATGAATCTAATTTCGATGTTTTTTCGATTTGTTTTGTTTTAGAATGAATTTTTTTCTTAACGCCGCTCAAAAATCGTTTCGATTTAGGATACACTGAATCGAGTACCATTTGGGTTGAATTTCCTTTCGCAAAGGTTTCTGATAAATTAAGACATGTTCAACTTGAAGAAGTACTTTACTGACGAGCTGGTACAAATAGCGTTAATTCTCAGCTTGCTGAGAATTGACCGACGCTCGTTGGAGTACAATGTGCCGGTTATCGGTGTCGGTACCAATAATTTAACGAGCACGTGGGACCAGTCCAACATATTGGTGCGTCGTGAAGGAAGTATCCATCCGAAAAGTATTGATTCGATATTGTTGAACTACGAGCAGGAAGTGTTCCACGAGCTGAATTCTTTAGGAAGATACGGTCGTATTTTCGACTCTTTTTCCTCCAGAAATTTTACCGCGTTTTTGCTTAATGTGGAGGAACATCGAGTTGTGACCGCAGAAGGCGATGGCGAGGAAGCTGCACCTTCCGAATTGGCGACCGACAGCTCTGGGTCGCGGGTGGACACAGAGTCATCTTTAAGGCACGAACTGCCTCGCAAGGATGTTGATTCCAATCAGCTGTCACCCGAGGTAGGTACTGTTATTTTGCATTCAAAAACATCCGATGGGGTAGCCCGTCGGTGGCGGCGCATTATTATAATTATTATTTGCTCTCGTCATGCAGAATGAAATGTGACTTTGTAAATAATGATCTATACTGATGCATTGCTTGCCTTGGCTATAGTGATGCTGTCAAGATGTTTTGATGACGATTGGTGTGGTAATATATATGCAGTGTTAATTGGAGAATGTGGGCCCATTCTTTTACAAAAATTTTTTTTTTCGGCTCCAGATGGGCACTTTTGGACTTCAAAATGTGATTTATTGGAGTTTCGTTCTATAGGCAGTGGTGGCTTGTGCCTGAAAGCTCCAGCAACTGTTAACCACTAGCTACAAATTTAAATCTTGGCCAGAGTCAGTCTTAAGTATTTTGCTGCTTCGGGTTATAACATTTTAACCACCACTTTTTTTAAACCCACCTTTCACAACTATAACTGTTGTTTTTTGTATTCTTTTGGCCGCAAATTATGCCGCCCCACAAATTTTACCTCTCTGGGCTTAAGCTCGTACAGACCCAAGGGTAAAACGGAGTCTCGTTTTGGTTAAGAAAAGTATATTTATGAAAAAGACTGTAACACTTGCACACTAAATGCTGTGAACTAGTGAGTGCACATTTTGAGGGTGGTGTAAATGTAGTCCATCGTAAGTGCGATCAAAATACAAAAAAAAAGATAAAGTACGAAAACTCTAGCGTTGCAAGCCTCGCTAGAAAAAGTAGGTTTTCAAGAAAGAGAATTATGAATTTTGATGGTCACATTAACTGTTCGTTTATATGCTTTAGTGGTATGTAAAACATACCAGCTAATGTATCACATAATCAAATATGAGAATTCTCCTGATGGTTGAGGAATGGGTTGAATGAAAAAATAAACGTCAAATATGAAGTAAATGCTCTGAAAACATACCCGCTAATATATCACACACAAACTAAGGTGTAAACTTTGACTATACATAACTACACAAACCGAACATAGTGATAAGAATGTGAAGGCAAGGTATTTCTTATAAATAAGCATAATTGGAGGAATACAATGCTTTCAATTTTTCTTTTTATCGACGATTTTTGACATCGTTCATGCTTGACAGATCTATAAAAAGTGAGAAATAAAGTAATTTTAACCAAAATAAAATATTTTTAGTACTTATTCAATCGGGATGTCGGTAGTGGTGGAATGCTAGTGCTTATCAAGTGCTATCTCTTCTGAAAAGGTATTTATGGTGATTGTTTTTATCTTTTCACATGCTATTTCCCGTAAAAAAAAAGCCTCCATATCTTCTTTCTGGAGTTATTTTTTATTCAACTGTCAATTTTATAACTTACAACAATAATAAAATAAAATCATGTTTTAGTCATCAAAATTTCACTTCCCACATTAAATATTTCCTTTCAAAACTGCCTGTTTTGTGCCAGTTGTAAAACATGTATGATCATCCTTTTAGCAGTTATAATTTTTCCCACTCGAGACTTTTGCATACTGAACTTCCCAGTTAATAGTAAGGTTGCCAAACTTTTTGTAATAAAAATCACCTTCCACTAATTACACTTATTATGTTGGCTTTCATCTGCACTGTACAGCCACCCTTGTTAAGCTCAGTCCATATAGTTATATATAGTCAAAAGATGTAAGAGAATTCTGATAAATATTGATAACACACACATCCGCTGGAGCAGTTTTCACCTTTGAGTATATATGTAACAGAGGACTGATTTTTCTAGTTCAGTTCTTCAATGATAGTGTTTGGAAGAATAAAATTAATAGATAGAGTAATGTGCAAAATGAAGTAATTTCATTTCCCCCAGACACGCTATCTGTGTTTTATAGTAACTACCTATAGATAAATGTTATGCAAATCAGCCCTCTGTAACATATACAGGGTTAGTCGTGTCTGGTCATACCACATTTAATTTGTATTGTGGTGCATCCTAATATGACTAGATGAGGACAAAACTATATACTCAGTCATTTTCTCATGCACTAGGTTAAAAAATTTTATACACAAAAAAATATGATATTAAATGATAACAAAATTAACTTTAATTAGAATAAATAACAACTGTAATGAAAAAATAACAAAAAAGAACTTGTAATTTGTAAATTGAATAATTTTTTTATTTAATTAAGTGTTCAAAACGAGCACTGTTCATCATAATACAGAAACCTAAATGGACATAAAAGGTTGTTTGAACGTGGGTCATCTGGGTGTGGGTAATATTTTCACAGCAGCCAGCTATTGCATTTTCAAGTGCCTCCACAGTTATAAATAGTCTGTCCTTATAAATAACCGAGGAAATATGGCACCATAAGAAAAAATCCAGTGGATTGAGGTCAGGGGACCTTTGTGGCCACGCTAATGGATCCTTGTATGTACCAGTCACTTATCTAGGAAAAAATTCTTGAAGGAATTCCCTGACTGGAAGATAGTTGTGAGCTGGACAACCATCATGTATGTACCACAATTCCTGTTTTCTACCTACTCCCTTGATTCATTCATTAACTTCATTTTGCTTTAGAGATAAGTATTTTTCGCTTGTTAGAGTGGCATTGATGATTATGGATCTCAAAAGAGTATGGTTAAGAATACCAGCCCATAAATTCACTCTCTGTGGATATTGTGAACAGCATGTATAGAGCTAACATGCATTCTTTTTTAACCATAGTCTACAGTTTTGACAATTGGGAGCACCTTGCAAGGTGAAAAAACTCTCATCTACGAAGATGATATTTATACAAAAATCTGGATATTCATCACATAATTTGAAAGCTTTGGAAGAAAATTGGTACCGCTTTGCACAATCTTGGGCATAAAATTCTTGTATAAGATGTGGCTTGAAACTCATAAACATATTTCTTCAGTATTATGTTTTTGAGTATTTTTATGTGATTGAAAAATTTATGAGGGAAACCTCTGGTCGCTAAAAGTTTGACCAGTCAGTTTTACGGACAATTGATTTTCGGACATGAACTTCGTTGTCTGTAGTCTTTCTCATCTGGAAAGCAGTGTTACTGGTTTTTGATGATTTTTGACTTAAATTGTTTTTTCCTCCGCTCAAATCATTAATGGAAGTGCTTTTGTGTACCCAGCTCTCATTGGCGTGCCGAAATCAATATTGGAAGGGGGTTTCAGTCATTAAATTTGTAAATTCTCTTCCGTGAGTCATTACTAATGGACGAAGGCGCGAGTTTTCTTTGGCTGTGGGAGAGTTTGAATACGTACACCCACCGTTCAGCACGCCACTGCTTGCTCCCTTTTCCTTTTCCGTATATTATTAAACGAGGCTGAATCTGAATAATTTTTCAAGATAGGCAATACAAGAGAGTAGTATTATGGAAACTTGAAAAGTATTAATTTTATTTTGAAATTTCAGCATCCTATTTTTGGACGGTCTTCTTTTTTATTTGTACAAATAAGAAATTTAAAATTCAAAGAAAATTTCCGTACGAATAGGTGTCATCATAAAGTTCATTTTTGTTCGTTAAAATTCCTAAAAAAATAACTCAAAAATATTATAATCACTATCTTTTATCGTTGCTATAAAAAACACATCAAAGGCTCTAATATTTATGGAACTTTCAACATTATTACAAATTGTTGAATGATTCATTGTTTTTCTCATTTCCGCGATAAAATATTCATACATGTCTCTTGACACTTCAATAAGAAAATCGTGGAAAATGTTTTCGAAATTCATCGTAGGTACTATTAATTTAACGAATTTGTTTATCGATAAAAATTGCAAGACTGTGTGGTACATGAGGTTATTGTACTTTTTTGATGTTGGTGTAAAAAACGAAGCGTTGGTAGAATACGCCTTTCCACTTTACAGTCGAGAATGTAAGTTCTTTATTATCAGCCGATTGTAATTTTTTTTTTCAGCATAGCGCTCTTAAATCCTGAATTTTGTTCAACTGTCAATTTCTTCTTGAACTTTTCATTTTGTTGCCTTTCCGGCGAATAAAAACTGCAAGAAAATTAAGAACATTTTGTAACTTACGAATTTTTTTTAATATTAATTTCTAAAGATTTTCTCCCACTTATCTCGAATGTATCGAAAACAAGTATTATGAACAAAACTGACACGGAAGTTTTTTCCTCGTATTGACTTCAGTAAATAGAAGTGACGTAAAAATCTATCTTTGGTAATTCTGTCATTGAACTGGATTGTTCGAAATGTTGTTTCTTCATTTTTCTAGTCTGTCATTCAGTTCCCAAATTGGTCAGTTGTTGAACAAGATACCTACAGTGGAAAAAAAAAGTCAACTTGAAAATATTGAAGAATAGATTTTGTAAACATAGGGAAGGTCAGTGAACGAGGCTGGGCCGACTAATACATTGAGAAAACCGAAGAAGGTCTTCTATTGTTCTCTGGAAAACTTTACAGATTTAGTTTAATAATTGCATCGGACAAGTGATTAAAGCATCTTAACTATTTTTCGAGCTTCAAATTTTTCAAAAATATCTCATGGAAATGGCATAGTTATTTTATTATAGATATAAAACGGAATTCTGAGATTTTTCAGCTTTTTTTAGATTCAATTTTGAATTAAAATTGGAGTATATTAAAAGTTTGTGCTCCCGAATTTTCAATACCTCACCTGAAGAAAGTCTAGATAATGAAACCAATAATTTTATTCTGTTGCTAGATTAATAACTGAATTTTACTTTTATCTCTATCACGTCGAAAGTTTCATTTGTTGAGGCAAACAACCGACGTAAATTCAAAATGAATGTCTAAAAATATCATAATTTCAAAATAATAGTGAGGATCTAATTTTAATGAAATAATTTATTCCATAATTTCGCTGAAAATATGGACTGATTATTGACCATCGTCCATCCTAGAGAGATTTTACAGGATGGGAAGAATTTTTTTAAATTAAAATTCTTGAATCCAAATAGAAAGCATAAGACACAAATTTACATCGACTCAACAAAATAAATATAAAATTCCAAAGTTTTCGTAAAATTTTAATGAATTTCTGGCTTTTTATTGGAATTTTGTTGGTTATTTTTGTTTAAGTAGGCGTTAAATCGTTAAAAGTATTGGTTGTTTCATCGTCTGTTTCTAATTTGATAGGAGCTATCGTCATTTTAGATGAATGAGCACTTCAACTTTTTTTTATCAGAACTTACTCGCCGAATCACTTCATGAAGTTCTGCATTTTTTGAGAACTTAATTATTTTCAAGTTCCGCGCTGATAAATTGAACAGCGCGTTATCAAAAGTGCTAAAAATACACCTCATATTTTTCTTAAATTAAGCAATATTTTTGAGGGGGAGGAGATGGTGTGTATCTCCTTTTCCCAAAATCCATCAGTGCTCCTTGCTCCTCTGATTAGTTTATTTTATTTCATTTTTATTGTCCCTCAACGAAATTAGATCAAGAGTACAAAACAAAATTTTAATTGTAAATGTAATTTCGTACACCGAAAATATATGCAAGGAACATGAATTTCGTTTAGTAATTGTATTCAAATTATTTTGACCTTTTTCGACGTGACTATTTTCTCAGCAAAATGAAAATTTTTCCAATCGACCATTTTGTGACGGTCAGCTGTCTCAATTTATTTCTTCCATCACTTTCATTGATTATATCGAAAACTATCATCCAATTTTCATCTTTCGAAATCATCTTCCGCACTTTCTCTTAGCGCACACCAGTCGTAAGCTTTGTTGTGACATTCCTGACACTTGAAATAAAATTTCCTTTAGTAGATTACGTTGTGAAAGAATTGAACGTCGTCGACCTTGTTACGTCCTTTGTGTGAATAAAAATTTTCTTGTAGCCAGGTACATTTTTACCTATTTGGTAGCCGATAATAATTATGTATTCAGCATGTTATCGTGCGAGGTTGCCAAGTATTAGATTCAGAATGTTGTTATTTATTATTTAAACGACAAGAAGAGAGGCGTTCAAACAGAAACAGAAACAGAAGTCGTTAACCGTGATTCACTAATCAATCGATTGGTATTGTCTTAAAAGAATAATTTTTTACAGATCTTGAGTAAGTTGTGTAGAGTTGTCCTTGAAAAGAATGAATTGTAATGAGATGTAGAATAGTGCTGGACCTTTTTCCCTCCCTCTCTTTTCCTTTTCAAGTGTTTCAATTTGTGAAACATTGAAAAATCAATTATTTACTATCGGAATGTTTTACCAAATCTTTCTTATCGAATTTACCGAATCTATTTTATTGAAAAATGCTTCTACCTAAGAACAAAAATTTTAAAAGCTACATCTACAAAAAATGTTTCTTCAAATACTTGAAAGTAGACATTTCTCTATGCCTTTATCATACGGTGGGAGGTAAGGTAAGGTGTTTTTTTTTCCTAAATTAAAAAGACTCAAGTTTACATTTTTCTTTTCATTTATCATTTGGTGGATTAGTTGTGGGTTTCTTTTTTTTTCAAAATTCAAATGGTAATTTGTATTTGGGAAAAATATGTTTGGATCAAAGTCCTTACGGAATATACAAGTCATTTCATTTCCTGAAAATGTAGGTCCATCGAATTTAGTTCCATAAATTACCACCGCAGCGAACATTGGATGGGGTGTTCCCTGTAATTCTATATTAATTACATTGCAATTGAGGTTTCGAAAACAATTGCGAGAGAACCGTTGCTTTTAGAAAACTGAAATTTCACTGAAACATTGGCACATGTTAGCTCGATATTCTATGAAAATTTAATCAAAATCGTACATTTGGTTATGAAGATATTGTCAAAAATATGTAAATTAAATGATTCAAATTATATGAACTCAACCAATTCTCAAGAACCAAACGTAGGATTGAGCTGAAATTTCAGTGAATCATTTTGATGCGTTAGTTAAAGAATCTGTAAAAATTTGGATAAAATTGTAAGTTAGGTTTGAGAGATATTGTTAAAATTCTTCAACTAGATTTGAATCACAGTATCTGAAGAAAATTTCAATGATCTTCATAACCAAATGTACAATTTCAATGAAATTTTCACAGAGCCTTGACCTAACATATGACAATATCTTTGTAAAATTTCAGCTTTCTAAAAGCAATGGTTCTTTCACAATAGTTCTCAATAACATTGATTACAATGGAATTAAATGGAAAGTCTGGGAATATCAATCTCATAGGGCACTGTGGTGGCAAAATGTGGAAGTAATTGATATGGAACAGAAATTTCAGTGTTAAGACAAGGAGTGAGATGACTTTTATATTCAATAAAGACTTTAGTTTTAGGTAAAACAGTTTTGGTAAATTGGAATTTGGTCAAATAGTAATTCCGGTAATTTTCCATTTGGTGTTTTGGATTTGGTAAAATGACCGGAAATCCAATTATTTGATCGGAAAAATTTCTTATTCTTACCTTAATTTTTTTTATACGCTTTTATTTAATTCACTTTGCTTAGTTCCAGCACACTGGTTCCCAGGTAGCGCTACTTGATGATGACCTTTATAATTTTGATGTGTGGTTTTCTTTATCAAATTCTTTGTGAAATAATTTTTTTATTTATTTATCAGATCGTTTTCCATATTATTCGTGAAAAATTTAAAATACCGTTAATTGCCATAATTGGGAGAAGTAAGTAAGATCTCCTGTGTGTCAACAAATTGAAGAGAATTCCTTAATTTGTATGAATTCTCTTTGATTAGTTGCTAAATCCTAATTAATTTAACGGCGACGAATCGAAAAAAATTTATTTACAAATTCCCTCCGATTTGTCGCTGAATCCTGATCAATTTCACAGCGACGAATCAAAGAGAATTTGTAGATGAATTCTCTTCAATTTGTTGCTGAATCCTAATTAATTTAACAGTGACGAATCGAAGAGAATTTGTGGATGAATTCTTTTTGATTTGTCGCTAAATCTTGATTAATTTAATGGCGACGAATCGAAGAGAATTTGTAGATGAATTCTCTTTGATTAGTCACTAAATCCTAATTAATTCAATGGCGACGAATTGAAGAGAATTTGTGGATGAATTCTCTTCCATTTTTGGCTGAATCTTGATTAATTTAACAGTGACGAATCGAGGAGAATTTGTAGATTAATTCTCTTCGATTAGTCGCTGAATTCTGATTAATTTCACAGCGACGAATTGAAGAGAATTCTCAGATGAATTATCTTCAATTTGTCGCTGAATCCTGATTAATTTCATGGCGATGAATCAAAGAGAAATTATTTACAAATTCCCTTTGATTTGTTGCCAAATCTGTATTGAAGAACAACAACACCAGTCCTCTCTCATTACTGATCATCAGTCTCCATATCAGTATGACAGACAACTAGTGATGTTAAATTATCGATATAATATTGATATAATATTGACATATATCGATATGGATCAAATTTAGAAAATATCAATATGAATTTAAAATATCAATATCAGTCTTTTTCCAATTTCCATAATCAATTTGGCACATTTGGGTTTTGATAATGGATAAGCTTGAAAGAAGGAAAAGAAATTAGGAAAAACTAAAAAGTAATTTTCAAATTTCAATTTAATTTTACAAAAATGTGAAATGGGAATGATTCAATTTAGGAAAATTATAGGACACAGAAAATTAATGGAATTATAAGTTCACGGAAAAATACAGAAGACTCTCTACTAGCCTACTAGTGATGTTAAAATATCAATACAATATCGATAATATCGATATTGTCTTGAAAAAATATAAATATTATCAATATTAAAAATTTGAGAATTTTAACAGATTTGCCACAGTAAAATTTTAGAACCCAATGTCAGTGCAACCAACTGTGCACACATAAAACTCTTTGACGTCCTCTTATCAGTTATAACCTTTATTCTCCATCTGTCTTAACATTTTCAAGAATTGCATGATATTTTAGTGAAGTTGATGAGACAATTGTGACAGAACATTTGTTGTTTTCTAGTTTCACATTACCTATACATTTTTTTATTCCTAAAAAGTCAAAAATAAAATAAATAAAAAAAAAAAGTTTAAGGATGCGCTTTTATTTAACTTAGCACTCTAAAAAGTAGAAAAATAATTTTTCATGACCTACTTATCTTATTTATTCTTGTAATAACACAAAATAAAAGTATGGGGCAAAAGAAAAGAAATATTTCAATTAGAATACAAATACAGTTGGTAGATAGAGGTAGACAGAACTATCTGCTGAAAAAGGGTCTTAAATAAATAATTTGAAGGTTGTTGATTAGTTGTTTGATAATTTGGATATTGATAATAATGACTGATAATACACGTTACTGTAAGAATTAGGTCAGCACATGGAGATAAATTTTAATTTATAATGATAGTTGAGTGAAGTCTGTATGCTACTTATATTAATTTTCGAAGTTTTTCAACAATATTTATAGGTTTATTTTGTACGAAGAAGAAAATATATAATGATGAGTCAAGTTTGCCCCATGCTTTTATTTTGTGTTACAAAAATAAATAAGATAAGTAGGTCATGAAAAATTATTTTTCTTCTTTTTAGAGTGCTAAGTTAAATAAAAGCGTATCCTTAAATTTTTTTTTATTTATTTATTTTTTTCTTTATTTGGGAAAGAAAAAGTATTCTTTCATATCAGGTGAAACAGTTTTGATCGTGTTTGATTATTGTTACGACTTCTCTCTGAAATTCGTTTTGCAGAACGTAGTTACTTTGTTGCATATCAACCATCAAGGTTTTTTTGCGCACTTGAAAATAAATTTATAGCTTTTGTTGTGAAAAAAAGAGAGTATTTGTTATTTGTGTTTTTACGTGTTATTTGCAGAGAATTTTGACAATCTATGTTTTTTCAGTTATGTGAAAATTTACGTCACGAAAATTTACCCTTGGGCTTGAATTCAACTCGAAAACATAGAGATTTTCTCTCACCATTTTTTACTAATAATGGAAAAACTGAATTTTTCAATATATTTTCAAAAAATATGTGTTTGGTGACTTATTTTTTGCGGAGGGTCCAACCTAATAGTGTTGTTCGGCGAATAAAGAATAAACTCGACCCGCAGCCATCTTACATCTTCAGTTTTACTCGAATTCACTTAAATTCTTCAACGTAAGTTTAAGGAAAATTGTTCTCATGCCGCTGTTTTTTAGATTTTCTAAGAACAGGTTAAATTTTACGCTATTACACCGTTTATAACATAAACATTTTTAAATTAAGATAATTGTTTAATTAATCCTGTTATCGAAATTTTACAAAATAGTGGACATGCAAGCATCCTTTGTGAATCTTGTGCTAAGAATGTTTGTTTGAAAATTGACGAAATAAAATTGTGGGGGAAGTGGTTTAATGTACTTTTCACTCTATCCACGATGCAATACTGATAAATTTGAAGTTTACTTTTCGTCAATTTTGGCTTTAGAAGTTTAATCAATTTGTTGTTGTCATTATAGTATTCTCTTCTTTGAATTATTCAGTTTGAAAATTTCCAAATTACAAGCTTCTTCCCTTTATCACACTGACCAAATAACCAGTATTCCTAGGCAGTAGCTTGCTGAAGTGGGGCTAGAAGCTGTAACCCATTCATACTTAAGCCGTCCTTTAAAGACTCGTAAATACTTTACCAACATCAAACAAAATTAAGAAATTTATATCTAGATGAGGAAGTTGTAAATTTTCTAATTTATATGTAAATGATTGAACTTTTTCGATAAATATCATATGATTCAACTGATCTGAGCTCTAAGGAACTTAAAATAATGTATTTATTCATTGGGGAAGTTGATATTTTCTGAGTCCTCACCATTTCTCAAAAAATGATATTGAAAAGTTTGAATGATTTTCTTCTCGCAGACTGATCCTTATACAATCCGACTAAATATTTTCTATCAAATTGCTTAGAAATTTTTCCTTTCAGATGTTCATTAGTAATCTTATTTTGAATATTTTTAATGAGATTTTTCAAAAATGTCGTCTGGTTTCATCGTAATGAGTAGGTAATTTTCTAGAAATGTGGAATTATTTGGCGTAATCGCGGCGATGATTTCGTTTACCGTAATTTTCAAAAAAAAAAAAAATTCAGTTCTGACGTGTATTTAAATAATTGATGTAGCTACTAAGCAGTATAGCTTGAGCTTTTAACATGAAAAAGTGAAGTATTTTTTAAGTAGGTTTTCTTTATAAAATCTGCTTATTATGGTTAGTGTAGTATTAGCCTCCAGAGTTGGGGATTGGTTTTTGTTTCACGACCTCAGGAAAATTTTGGCACCAATAACTCAAATTCGCACATGCCAAATCCCTTACATAAACTCACGAACCAGCTACAAGATCGCCAGTGTTCGCTTAGGATTTGGCTCTCCCATATATTTGTGAATGATGTGGCAGAACACGCAAAGCTGTTGACTACCTTCTATGTGTGAATACTTTTCACAGCAAGGTATTCCACTGCTTTTTTTTCCTCTTTTTTTCTCTAATTTACATGAACTTTCCCTTTTTACAAAAATTAACCACATGTTTATGTTTTCTTTTTTTTTTATTTTGTAACTTTATTACATTTCTTTGGTTTTATTTGAAATTATATTATTATTTACCATACTTTATAATCATAATTAATTTTTCATTTCAAGAAGATAATGCTTTTATATTTCACATGGTCCAATATTTTATCAGCAGCTAACAAATTTCATACAATCATAACATACTATTAACGCATTTAACTTTCAGACAATTAATGTGACCATCAAAATTCATAATTCTTTTTCTCAAAAACCTTCTTTTTCTTGCGAGGCTTGCTGCGCCAGAGTTTTTTTTTAAATTAGTTCAGCACCCCTGCGTAGGCTTTACTGATGTAGGTACTCTTTGAGTGTGATCATAATCAGAATATATGAACAAGATGATTTTGCTAAGCTAGAGCAAAGAATGGTCTTGATTTTTAATCTGTTCACTTTTGATGATGAAAATGTACCTGAAATTAGCCTATCAGTTTGACGTATGTTTGCCTTATGATAAGTATTCGATTTGCTATGCACGCAAAATAACAAGTTTGATAGCGAAAAAAATTGAATTTTTTGTAGAAATTTTAATTCAACGTATTTTTTTTTAATCATCGTATCTCTTTTCATCCGTCGTGTTCATCACCAGAATTAATGATAAATATTTTGATGTTATGACTGTGTATATGATTTAATGAGGTATTTCAATCGTGGTAGTTTAAGATCGATACCATAATAAATTTCAAAGGATCCTCTTACTAAAACGCAATAGCAATATTCCTTAAGATTTACAAACTAGGAGAACATTAGGCATAAGCCTACTGTACGAAAAACATTCATCTCTGTTCTTTGATTTTTTTTTTTTTACCAGTTATGTGCCATGCCTTGTTTTTATGTAGTTTTTCTTTGATATTCATTATTCCACCATCATTGCTATTTTCTGAAGATGCGTTGAGGATAATCTTCTCAGTATTCGTTTTCATGAAATAAAGTAACATCATGAGAACAATGGAAGACAGACAGTTCAGTATCAGTAATTTTGGCAATTTTATTTTAAATAAGTAATTTGTTTCGTAACTGTCATTCTAGTTATAATGAAACAGAACCATATGAGTTGATTCAAACTGTGGAACATGTTTGAAAAAATTTTCTGCCTTTCATAGTAATTATTATTATTCCGCATGTTTTTTCTTTGCTTTGGTAGTCTGACAAGAATTTATTTGTGAGAGATGAAGATGAAACCACTTATTTTTGTGTCATTTTGTTTTCAAATTGTAATTAAAGCGACTATTTTGTATAGGCTTTGGCAAAGGCGTCACGTTTGTTTTTTCTTCAACAAAGGTGTAGTTTGTACCATTGATGATAATTCTGGCTAAATTTCAACTAGAAAATTTTCCAAAAATTCATTTCCAACTCCTGGTTTACAAACCTGACGATAAATTTTAAAATTCGCCAACAATGTCTATTTGCCAGCTTACAATATTATACGTATTAAATTTAAATTTGTTCGAATTAAAGGTGAAAAAAATTTTCCTTCGTCATGAACTGTTTTATTCATTAATATCGGTTTGCAAAAGTTTATTTTGAGCTTGATATCAAATTGCTAGAGTATGTTTTCAGATTTGGTGATATAAGTAATCACTATAATCAGTTAAACGGCCATGTAATTTCAGTATATCGCCATTAAAATCGATTAATTGAATTAAATGATCCATCCGACTTCTGCTTAAAATAATTCTTCCTTTTTGTCCAAATTCTAGCTAATAAAATTATGTTTTTATATGTAGTGTACTAAAATTGAAATTATATACATATGTAAAAAAAATAAACCAACTATTTTTTCATTTCTTCTCTCATGAATTTAATTTTTGAATGAATAATTTTCGTTTACTGTTTTTCAACAAATTTCGTGGCATTGAAAAGTTAAAATTTATTTTCTTCAATTGTTGCAAGGTCTCGTGCTTCGTATTTTCTAAATTGTATTAGATTCGGCTCATTTTTCAGATATCCAGAGGGAGAGGAGAAAATCAAATTTATATTCCAGGACTTGATGGTACTGAAGAAAATGGCTTTTTGTTTTTTCTTTTGGGATTAATTAGAAATGTTGAAAAAAGTTGCAAATTCGGGCGTTATTTTGGCATCCTCGTGACGCTAAAAAAATTTGATGACATGAGATGACAGGTTCTTTTGCTCTTTTTACCTTGGGAAAAATAGCGGTATCTAATGTCTCATTTTGTACATCAACTTGAGCGTTAGTGTGAGAGTTGTGGACTGTTGGTATACAAGCTAAGTTCTTTTTACATCTTGTTGTGGAAAATTGTCATAATTTGACAACGGTTGTGAGAATACGGCGTTCTTTTTGTAATTGTGTACGTTATCAAAATTTGGTAAAATTCGTTGCGCTTGCTATGAGGAAGTTGTGGTTTGTTGTCTCACTTTTCTACACCTTTTATAGTTTGTTTATTTTTCGACAACAGTTGTGAAAGGTGACGTATCGATTTACACAACTTATCACATCTGTTGTCAATCAACATTGCAACTTTTCACAGCAAACTACGTAAAGAACAGAACTGTAGTGAAATAGGTTATCAGGGGATAACGTATAAGCAAGTTCCAGAAAAATTGTTCTGTTCGCAGCTCAAAACATTTTTACAACAGTTATGAAAAGTGATAACAGATATCTTCTTTAAGTACAGTCCATCCCAGAAGATAAGGTAATTTACTTCCCGCAATACATATAATTTGTGGGTATCATGGGTATTCGTTGTGGGTGGAAATGGTACCTAATCACCGATTGTGTAGTAGGTTTGCTTGGGTATGCACGATATTTGGTGAACATTTCTAAATACTTGCTCAATTTTCCCGATTGTTGTTGGTAATTTTCATGAGTCAAAGGGAATAATATTTCTGCTTTCCCGGCTTATGAATTTTCTTTATATGTGTATTAGTATGCTCGTCATTAAATTTGGCAACCACAGTGGTGTGCATACTTGATTATTTATGCTTGGAAAATAGACAAATGTGTGAAGACAGCTTAATTATTCATACTGGATGCAAAACAAACTTCGGCTATTCGTGTGAATAAGTTTTGTTTTTATTAGGCGCCAAATAAGTTTAGCTCTAATGTTTATGGCGCACTAATGCAACGTTGTTTCTCATTGGCCATTCAACAATTATACTTCATCTTCATTTTCCACTAAATGTTTGTGCGTCGTACCGACTATTTTTTTAAAAGTTCAATTTATTTGTCACCAAATATCGCAATATTTAATTCAATTTCCGTAAATTTTATTTGCACCTTTAAAAAAAATTACTTTCTGTGGGACCTGTGGAAAAGCGTTGATTCCGAGTAGTAGATCACGAATATACATATAGGTCACTAAAATTCTTTTGTACGCAATATACGTATTACATGGACATATTTCCCTTTTTTATTAATTTTAACAATTTTTGGGAGTCTGTTGAGTCTAGCTTCTGCTTTTTGACTTATGAAAATGAAATTCTGAACATTATTAGAAGCTTTCATTGGCTACACATTTATTTGAAAATTTTTGAAATTCATTCTGTAGTTTTGGAGAGAGGGCTCTCAGAATTTTGCAAACTCACCATGTTAATATACCGATAACTTCCCTACATTGAAAGCTTTTTGGCTGAAAGTTTTATGGTAGCGACTGTTAAGGACTGGTTTTGTATTGAATTTGAACAAAATCGAATCAGCTGGTCTTTGAATGGCATCCATTACAAAAATTTGCCATTTTTGGAAAATACCCACTTACCGCGGTTGATGTGCCGAAGAAATATTTTAAATTATTTTATTTTTGACTAAATAGCTGTATTCTTTTTGGTAAAAAAGTGCTGTTCTCGAGCTATTCTCAAAGTGTAAGGTCTCGATAAGTTTTGGGAAAGTTAATTTTCTGATCAGGCATTGAATTTTTAGTTCAGAGTGTGTTTGAGTAACAAAAATTCTAAAGAAAATATCGACAAATAGAACAATTAAATTGACTTTTTTGATAATACAATCACATCATCCTCTAAAGAAAACTTTTCCTCATAACTTTCACACTGAATCAGGTCCAAAAGGTCCAGACTAACTCATTTCTTGATGTTCGCTTCCTGACCGGAAGATCAGCTTCTTTCAAGAAGTAAGTTCCTTATTTTCCAAAAAGAATAGAGCAGAATAGCGTGTTATCAAAAAGTGCGAATATTTTCGCCCTTTTTTCCAAATAAAATACAGCTAATGTAAAATTTTGTTTTCGTAAGTTTTTTCTTTGCGTACATTTGCGTCGAACTTTCTGAAAGGAAGCTTATGGTCCATTCCAGAAGAGAAGGTAATTTTTTTTCGAAGGCGTACAGACGCGGCCTCGAATAAGTATTGCTAAGTTAAATTAGTATTGCTAGAAAAAATAAAACATCGTACATGAACTGGCGCACTTTGTTTCGCGTCCAGTGTGCATCTTTACTTTTTTCCTCTTCTCCATTACCGCTGTTACCTACCTACGATACCTTCAAACTCAGTGTATTGCGAACAATAAATTACCTTCCTTTCAGAACGGATTATCGTTCACGCGAACTGTCTTTTGGGCTGTTTTTTCATCGCCTCGATCTTTTTTTGCATTAACTTCCCCTTTTTTCACCATTTTTAATGCTATTTTGTATTCACTGATCTCTCTAATTGTTGAAGATGAAATGAATCATTCTGAAACAAAGTGCTCTATTATCATTCGACGAATTTTTTTCTTTGTTTACCAATTATCTATGGTATGGCCTCTAATGTTTCATAATGAATTTATGCGTTGTCTGTCGTACGTTTCCTACTTTTTTTCTATCAAAACTACGAGTTTTCGGTAAAAATATTGAAAATTTCTCGTTTATTTTTCATGCATTTTTGGCGACATTATTTTTCCGGTGTTTGTTTTTTCCCGAAGGTCGCTTTGACATTTAAATGTATTCGTTTATTTTGCGAACGTACAACTTTCCATTTCAGTGCTACTGTGCGAAGGGAAAATGCGGGTTATTTTTGTTTTAAAAAAAAACGGCTCCGCAAAAGTACTAATTTATTTGTAATCCAGTTACTTTGTTTGAAAGATGTCATGTACTTACTCGTAAATGGTTAAAAATAATACAATTTAAAATTTGGGCCAATCATTGATACTTGTTTTTTCATGGTTCATGCTTTTCGACGACATTTACCTACGTGACCGTATAGGAACTTTCAAGTTAATATGTCGAAGTAAAATCGGACAATAGTTTTGTGTAAACTATGTTATTCGTAGCAAAAAACCGCTGCACTTGAGCTATTGGTTCCCGACAAGTTCTCACTTCTTTCAAGAGTAATAGCTCAGTTTAACCCTTAAATTTTATTTTTATGTTTGTTTTGCGAAGTAACAAAATCTCAAAAACTTGATTTAAAAAAAAAAATAAAATACACCTCTAACTGCCATAGTTCGTTTGTTAGTCGGCCAGTCTTTGTGAGGTAAAAAAAACTGTGAAACAGATGCAGTAGGTACATTTATGAAACTTGCTTTTACTTAGATCTATAGATTTCTTGAATAACCACTCGTTTTCATGTTAATCGAGTGTATGTTACCATTTTCGGCGCTAGCTACAGGTAGGTTTTTGCTAACTTGTTGCAAGAAGAATTTGTAACGACTGCGATGTACCATATTGCTTTGAAAAAAAAAATGAGAGACCATGTTTAATGAGGGAAAGAATTCAGAACAAGTGAAGGGAATTGTACGTACTAAGTACGAGAATTCGCTATCGAGTTTATTTTCCAATTTTTCATCAATACTTTATCTGTTATTCAAAGTCATGAGAATTTTATACCTACTAAAAGACAGTTTTATGACAAAAAACTCCAGCGCAGCAAGCCACGCTTCAAATTTGAAAATGTAGGTTTTCTTAATCAAAAGAAGAACTATGTAAAATATAAATACAGAATAAATATATACAATAAAAAAATTGAATGTCCAAATTATTTGGCAGAATGCCGAGTGAAAATTACGTTTAATGAAGTGTCAAGGATATTCCCAGAAAATATTGTTTTGTTAAGTTGTAAAATACGAACGCCAGTTATTAAATTATTGTTTCAAAAATAAAATGAGTTTAGGTTAAATAGTTTTTTTTGTAAGATAAATAAGGAATTTACGTTGCCAGTTCTCTTTCTTCACTCGTATTTCGCTGATTTTACTTCAAAATTTTGTTTTCCTTTGTTTCTCACGTGTTGTGCTGGCGTGTAGAAAAAAAGCATAGTAGTTTCGGAGGGATCTTTCGGACGGTGCGGGGGGGGCTTGGCCAAGACACGCCTTTTTGTATGTCGAAGAGGTTTTTAAAATATAAGCTTTTATTTTTTTTTGGCTATAGCTTCATGCGAAATGGACATTATTTCGTTGCTGAAGGTTGGGAGCAGTATTGTATATTTTATAAATAATAGTAGTGAGTAGAATAAAAGCTTATAATAACAGAAATCCTTCTTTTTGACCAGCTTCGTTGGTTCATCTAAAATTTATCTTCTCGTAACAATAACTTGAAATTTTTTCAAATCATTTCTATGGATGAATCGCTCAGTTAATTGAAACTAAATTTTGTAGAATGTTAGAATATAATATATTCAATATTAAAACCAAATTTCGTGTCTATTACTTGAAAATTACGCATTTTATAACCATTTAAACCCCAAAAATGAAACATAATAGAATGTATGGGAAGTCCAAAAACAATGGGCCTCATCCTGTCTAGATTTAAAAAAGTATATCAAATTTCAAGACTGTCTGGTAAGAATTGTGACCTATACCGTGCATCATAGAATTATTGCGTATATAAATATACACATTATATGAATTTACAGAAAGTAGCAGGTAAACTGGGGGACATCTTTTTTTGTGTATATTCATTTAGCTGTGTCAGAATGGGAGTATGTCTTGCTCCTTTTTTCCTAATGTTGGTGTTTTTTCATTGAGAGCAATTTACAAAAACAGAATTAAATTAAATAAAAAAAAAATGGGACACCTAAAAGTGTGAAGGAAACTGAGGAACCAGTTAGGTGTGAGAAAAAAAATTAAGGAGTGAGAAAAAGAATTATGAACTAAGAAAAAGAAATTGAGAAGTGAGAAAATGAAGTTAAGGAGTGGAAAGATAAACGTTCTGAAATTGGCCCTTTTCATTGTGAGGTTCAAAAATGTCACATAACCACAAGAACAAAACCAGCAGAAAGGCAAAACAAAAAAGTACAGTTACCTGCATGGCCAAGTCTAGGAAAAGACGTTTTTTGAGAAGAGAGAGAAACACTATAACAAACAAAACACCAGGGAACCAGCAAACTCACCACCCCATCTCACCGCATGCCTACTTGTTTAAGCTAACATTTTGGCTTTAGATTCCAATATGAAGGCAATAAATAGAACAAAATACATTAAAAAACAGTTTATATCAACGGAAATTCATCTACAAGTGTTGCAGCAACCTTAAAATGATGCAATCTTTAGTGGATGAATTGCAGTGCCAATCTCCAAATTAACCGCCTCAGGAAACCCTGCTGAACTGCCGTATATCAGATTCAATTGCCGAAAGATGAAAGACTTACTACAAACTAAAATTTCAAGCAATTGCTCTAACTTGCTCTGTCTGGTGAAAAATGTAGTATCACACGAAAAACATGATTTTAAAGGCAATTGAAAACTTAATTTCAATTTTATTGGCAAAAATTCACTTTATTTATGGATAATCACAGAAAAATAATTTTATGTAACACTAAGTGGCAGGCCAATGAATCTGATACGTAAACTGGTGAAAAAGTGATGAGTGTAATGGCGTCAACAATTTCAATTACAAATTGGTTGATTGGCTTGAAACTTTGATAGCAAAGATATCTTTTACAAACGTGATTCACATGAATTTTCTTCCGAATGTCAGTAAAAATAAAATATATGGAATATTTTCTGCGTACCTTCGGATTTTTCCTTTCGTTTCTTTTCAAAAGTTGAATCTCTGTTGTTGGAAGAGCTAAAAAATTATAAGCAATTCATCTGTTGTTATTCCTTTGGAAACTCGTCTGGTAAAATCATTTACGAATTATTTTTAGCTAACCAGAAAATTGTTAAGAACATTTATTGATTTTTTATAAGAATTTCAATATAGGTATTATCGAGTTATCAAAAATAAAATTTTTCACCTATTCTAACATAATTTTCTTGGCCTGAATCTGAATAGTGTCTAAAAAAATTCAAAATATTTGCATGATTCAACTTTGATATTTTCATGTCTGGACATTGAATTCGACGACAGGTTTATGCTTATAAAACCTTCAGAATTACTGAAACTTACCAAACTATTTGTTTCTGAATTTCCGTATTTTTCTTCTTGGTTAACGTCTGTAGTATGTAAATTTTCATATTTCATCTATCTATTGAATAAAGACGATGGACAGTATATGTCGTATTTGACAGATGTATCAAATTTTCTAATTTTTTGTTCTTCTATCTGCACAAAAATTCTCGTTAGAGGAATTTTCCTATGTAATCTGCGTGGAAATATTCAGTTTATTGAACTTTGCTAATTCCTCGACCACGTAATTTTCACGCAATTAGTTGGTATCGTGTTAATTTGACTTTTTGAAATTCCATTTCATCTTAAGGAGGAATATCTGCACAATCCATTTATTTGTAATCATGTTTATTTCAATAATAATACTTGGAAAAAAAATCCCTTCAAAATTATCAATCATTTCTTCCCTCGATTCCGATAATCGGTATAGTTTTTCTATTAACAGTTCTAAATACTTCATTAAAATTTATAAATAATATGCTATTTTTATGCGTTGGTGGTTTGTTATGAGTATATTATTTATTGTATAATCTATGAATCACCCGTTTTATTTTAACCATATACATTTAAATCATGTTTTAGCCATTAAAATTGAGGTAAAAATGAGTGCTGCTCAGTAGTATGTAGTACTTTGAAAAGTTGAAGGTGAAATATTCATGTTCAGAAACTTCTTTTGACATTTTCTGAGATATAAAACTTTCTAATTCTCGAAAGAGAATCATCGCATATTACATTAGTGGCTTATGATAAAGCTAAATGTATTCGGGCAAATAATTCACCTGTAATCAATTCTTAGACCACCTTTTATTTTTATATTTTTTTCAGTTGTAATTCAAATCAACCCATTCGTTCTGCCGCAATTAGCTTGGACTCTGAACCAATCTTTATTCTTTTTAGAAGCTTTTATTTTACTCACTACTTACTGCGATTTTAAAATATATCAATACTGCTGCAATCTTCCGCAAAGAAATAATATTTATTTCGCAAGAATTTAAAGCGAAAAAAAATAAATAAAAGCTTATCTTTTAAAAATTCGTTTTTAACTTAAACTTATTATAATTATAAGCAGGGATGGTATTCTACATGTAGAATTTAATATTCTACATTTGTGATGTAGAATATGAAGAAAATGTAGAAAAAAAGTAAAATATAAACAAGTTGATAACTCTTATGATCTTATCAGTGTTATTAATACTTTATAACCCAATACCTTATCAGTATTATTATCTATATATTCCACATGAAATTGGATATTCTACTTTACATATTCTACGCTTAGAATATGGGTGTAGATGTAGAATTCAATTCTACATCGCCATCTCGGATTATAAGCTTTTATTCTATTCACTACTGATTTATAAAATATACTAATACTGCTGCCAACCTTCCGCAGCGAAATAATATTTATTTCACATGAAACAAAAGCCTTAAAAAAAATAAAAGCTCATCTTTTAAAAACTCATTTTTAACCAAAACTTATTTATTCATTCTGATGCCCCCTCACCAATTTTTGAAAATATTGATAGCGGTCCGGCATTTCGGAATGGTTAAATTTGAAATGGATAACACCTTCATCACTATATTTCAAGGCTCTTGTGTCTGTAAAAACCGGGTCGCCGCTTGTCTTGCCAGTCTGATGCTTCCATAGTAATTTAAACTGCTTTACTGACGAAAAAATGAATGTTTCAAATATTCAACCTTGTAGAGATTTTCACATCGATCTGTCTTACAAGCATTTATGTAGCCACTGGATGGGTAGATTTCTTGGTAGGTATTCTTCTCTCAGTTGAGGAGTGGCAGGAGTTAACTTTATTTGATTGTGACCCTTTTCAAGAAACTTTTGGAATATTGTCACTTCATATTTCACAACTGTATGGACAAACATATTAGCCACAATTGAATTTCTGTTCTGATAGGTACAACCATCAGAAAAAAAAGTTATCTTATCTCCACTTTCAAAACTTACAGCAGGTGACAAAAAATTATTCAACACTGAAGCAAATATATTAGCCGATAAATTAGCTTCAGTTTCATCCTACAAGTAACAATACACGTCTTGATGTAAAATTGTGGATTGTTAGTTTAGTAATTTTATAGTACATCCAAGATGCTTGAGTTCCTGGGCAAATTAACATTGATTCTATATCCATCTTATAGAAAAACTTGGCATTCTCTTTGTCAAATTCCTTATCTTTTCTAGCTTCAGTTTTTTTTTTATGTACTCAATAAAAACACTTTCGGATACTGTTCTAAAATCGTGGCCAACACATACATCGCACTTATCTTTTTTGGGTGTATAAATGCCAATCTTCATATCTGCTGATATTTCATAGAAAAGTGTTTTTTTTTTCAGTTGGCAGCTTCTTCTCTACACAAAGACCCTTGAATTCTCTAAAAAGTTCTCGTTTTGAATTAAAAATAAGTTCCAGGTACAGTAGGGATGTATTTTGACGACAATAATGGGATTCGACTTTTGATAGTGCATCTAAAAATATGAAAATTGATTCACGTTTTTTCATCAAGACCTTCGGGTTTTTTTGTTTTTTCACTGGCTCTTTTGTTTTTGCTTCTTTTTCTAATACAGTCCAATTCAAAGTAGATTATTCGTTCAGTACAAGGTTATTCATGAACATCTTTTCACATACACGAATACGAGTACCCTCTTTCTTCAAATAAAAGTTGAGAGTATGATTTCTTATCAACAAACTTCTGTTTTTGCAATTTCTGATATTTGTAGGCATCATTACATCAACAAGGCACTTGACAAACATTTTTTTCTCCTCCCACAACTCACTCCAGAAGTGCTGAAAGATCTGTTTTCACTGTTCTTCGTTGAATCTTTACACTTGATTTGTGATTTAGGATTTTTACTACGGGCGCAGTCAGAGTGAGAGTCCGTATTGCGCGAATGTTTTCTCACAATTGTACCATTAGTTTTCTCTTTCGCATAATACTTCAAACCTAAATTAATGTAACCAATAATGACGAGTAAATGATGGAAGTAGAACTAAACAAAACTTTTTTTGGTATTTTCATTTAGAATGTCTGAAGTAAATTACCAGATATTCTCTTATTCATATTCATACTTCGACTCCAATTATCTTTATCAGGTTTTCCACGTCTAGATCGTTGTTTCTTTATCTTTACTTCTTTAGAACCTTCACCATCTTTACCTACTAATATGAAAAAATTTTGAAAATAACTTTCATAATTTATAGCTTTCTGTGCATTATAAGATTTTATTTACTATTAGGGCTACCATTATCTGACAAAGTCAAAGATTCCCCATCGCTTTTAAATGTATTATCTCTTTCATTCTCACTTTCTGATAGTTGATACTCAGACCCAGTATCCATTGTATCCGATTGATGTCCCTCAAAACTGATACTCTCATGTAATGCAGTTGTCTCAGTGATAACTGGTACATTTTTGTTCCTGGTATCATCCAAATTAGTACAAAATAAAAATAATCGCAGCCCATTGTGGAGACAATTTAATATTTTAATCATAAAGTACTATCGATAAATTTCTTTTAATTTGGGAAGATACTATCTCTTCTGCAGTAGGCATAACAACATAGTTTTCTTCTAAATTCTCGTACCCTCCAACAATAATCATTACTTGTTCAGAGATATTATCATTTATTATTTCCATTTCCACAATGTTCCTCCCAACTTCATCCTCATTAATTGTAACAGAATCCGTTTTTTGTACATTTTTCTCAGTCTGGTCTACTACAACATGACATGAAGAAATTCATTTCTCTAGTTAATAATTATGAAATTTAGTACATCAGTGATATTTTTATTAAAGTTGGTTAAATTTGAATAATGTTATACTTTTTAAGTCAGTGTTTTTTTCTTTGGGACTATCTGACTGGTATTCTGAAGAAGATTTATTTTCTGCCTCATGAAACCAGAAACCATTTTAGGAGTAAATCTAGAAGCTGAAGATTTAATTTTAGTTCTGGGTACCATTATGAGTGTAATACCCATTCTTATACGAATTAAAAAACTGATTAAATAAGTGTAATTGTATATATTAATTAACTAATTTGAATAAACCACATTCATAAATCATTATCAATGAAATTTTGCGAAATAATGATTAATAATTTAGCTGAATAATAATATTATCTAGTCAGTTTAAATAGGTCAAAACTGACAAGTCTTTTATGAATAGTGGCATTAAAGCAAATAATTTTGCGAAAAACCTGGTTGGTTGACTTGCAAGGTTTCACAGTGTTTTATTCTTTAGCATTCAACTCCCATGAGTGTTAGTAGTTGCATTTGTATTAGTTATGTACACCTCACAGTCTATGAACCATCTCTGTTCATGATATTTATGTAGTCCTAAATGTTTATTGTAGATACTTGTTGCAAACCTGCACTTAGTTAAATACCTAGACAACATGAGTTGTTATCTTGACTCATCAACTGTGATATATATATATATATATATACACTCTTATTGTGTGATGTACTGTTATAATATTTTGTACTGTTTGAATCTTAATGTCCACCATGATGGTGTTATGAAATATATAGTGATACTGAAAACTCATTTGTCTTTAATTATACTCACTCTTTTTGTTTCGCCCATCATAAATCAATAATCTAGATTACATTTATTGAACAAAATTACAATAAAACACTGAAAGAACTTCAGAAACATAAATTTATGGACAAACAAATTTATTGCTTCTTTTACAGTGCATGTCAGAATAAGAACAGTTGGCAGTATAGAAAATACATAAAAATGTAAATCACAATCATGATCAATGTAGCCAAACAAACAAACACCAAAATAGAAATAACAACCTATCACAGATAGAGCCGAATCAAAAACGAACAGGTTTGCAGAGTAACAAACACAAAACAAAACTCCCTTTCAAACCTGCAATTTAAATATTAGTGCAAAGAAAAAAAAATTGTATGTGTATAAACAATTAGGTAACTTAACATTTCAATAATTTGGACGTTAATTTATCAAACTTAATTCTACCAAGACCTTTCGTTAGAATTTCAGCAATTTGATGACTAGATTCTATTTGTTTTATTATAATATTATTATTACTAATACATTCTTGAACAGAATAATATTTTACATCCAAATGTTTTGACATTTTTCAAGCACCATTAGCAAAGCAAATACAATTTTTGTCATCTTTATATATGGTACATGGAATATTGACAATAATACACATATCTCTTAGAATATTGGTAGTGAAAATTGCATCTAAACTTGCTACACAGGGAGCAACAATCTCACTGTCTGTTGTAGACAGAGTCATGATTGATTGTTTCTTGCTCTTCCATAAAACTAAACCTCCAAAAACAAATATACAATTTGCCCAGTTGGTGTCGACATAACATTCTATCATATTAGATTCGTCTTTAGTATAGGTTAAGTTTAGGTCTATGATAGTTACCAAATATTTAAGGACTGGCAATAAGTGTGAGCAGAGTACATTATCCGCATTATTTTGGAATTTATTGAAATAACTATTTAGAGTAACAAACACAAAACAACAATCTGACTTTCGAGGCATGTTCTATTCGATTCCTCGTTTTTGTTTTTATACAAAAAACCTCTGAAATCACATTTTCAATGAAAAATGTACTTACCAGGTTTTCGTACGTGACAAACGATATATTATATGATGATGATTATTTGATTTTCATATCATTGAATTTTTTCAAAGATTTTAAAATTTTTCATTAATGTTAATGTGGAATACATTGTCGTGAGAGATATCCGCACTAGAAGGTCTTCAACAGTATTTTGCGTGTTCTGCCACTTCATACGGTTAAATATGGGAGAGCCAAATCCTCGGCGAACACTGGCGATTTTTGAGCCGGTTCTGAGAGTTTATATACAGGATTTGATACACGCACACAGACACACATGTATACGTACATGTACGTAATTATGTCATACGTTACGTCGTTTCTTGCCTCCGTTGAGGTGATAAGAAATGACGCAGCACGTTTGGTACTGGGCCGTGACATCACCAAGATCGTTATCAGGTAATTGATCTCAGACCGTGCAATGTATCTTACCTGTACGTACGTACAGGTACGAACATACAAACACACCAGTGTAAATTTGTTTAACGTCATAAAGACGATTATTGCCAGCTTTTGGGCAGCGACTGTTGTTGAGGGGTGCGACCCCCTATTACCTCATACAAGTATTGTCCCCACAGCTACTCCCCCCAGTTTTTGCGCTGCAAAAATGATAAGTCACGTGCCTGGGAGGACTTATCAAGACTACTGCTGTCTCTGATCCTTCTCCCATTTGGCTAAGGCCGATCCTACCAGCGCACCCACACACTCGTAAGACATCTTACGAGCGTTGAAACGGGCCTGGTAGGACTCTCGGCTTTGTTGCCCCCTATGTCTGGGTGGTCGGTTTTGATGAGCCGGACGAGTGTAAGGATGGGGACAATGTGGAGGTGGAGGACCAGTTGGGGTTTTCGGTATTGGCCAGTTGAACATCGGGGAGTTTGACGTCCCCGATGGTCTATAGGCTAGACCGAAGGTAGGAGGAGGGCGTATTTGAGGCACCTTTTCTACCGGAAGTTGCCTCTTCACCTCCAATGCCATCAGGGTTGAGGACTCCAAGGGTGGGTTCTCCACTCTCGGAGTCTTCTCCGGTGACTTTGGAGGTGAGATGAGGGCAGGAAGGAGTGCGGACATCATTTTGACGATGTCCACAGCCGATGTCGTATCCATTAAGAGCTTGTTTTTGACTCGTTCGATCTCCTTTTCTTGTTCCGTCTGTTCCTTAGTCTTCACAGGCTGAGGTACAGGCGGAACTATGAATTGGAAATCCTGAGTTGAAAACGGTGTATTAATTTGGGACGACATTGTGAGGAAGGAAAAACAGAAAAGATATTAGAGAAAAAGAAAAAATGGTAGAAAAATTTGGCGTGTTACAGTCAACAGCAGAAAGGCGAGTGAAAAACGTTGAGAGAATATTTTCGATCGCAGTTTTATTCCAAGTCGTTATCTCATTTCAGACATGTTCGGAGGGGATAGTGCATTAAATATTCTTTAGCTGAAAAGTTTTCCGGTCAAAATCTGTTAAGTACAAGCAGAGTTAAGCGTGTTTGAATTTTCGTACTTTTGAATTTTGTATTTCACAAAGGAATGCACTCTTCGTTTGTGACGTCACGATCTATTGACTATTTTGTTATCTGAATGTTTGTCAATATAAACACGTTGCGATGTTTTCTTCCGTATCGCACGTGGATTTGTTTATTCGTGTCGTGTTTTATTTGTACGCATTTCTTCTCTGCTTATCTGAGGAATTTCTTTTGTTACAAATATTCCCAGATTCTCGTGCGTATTTTTATGTGGGTTTGTATTTTTCGTAGCGGATATTAACTTTCGTGAATATTTTTAGTTTCTCCTGGCTAATCTCTCGGATTTTCAAATTGGAATCTGGTTTTTTCGCTTTCTGCTACCTACGGGCCTGCCTCTTTTTTGTGGGCATAAGGGGGCTGACGGATTGTATTGTATTTTGACAATCTCGTCACTAAACTTCACCGTTTTCTTGATTTTTGTTTTTTCTACTGGTGATTTTTGTGATTTATCACCTTTTTTGACCTGTTTGTCCTCTACTTTCTGTGGTTGTATGGTATCGGACTGTGCAGTCTGTTTTTCTTCTATTTTCCTGTCTGTCATCTTCCTTGTTGCTCTTTGGAGCATTTTTCTGTCGTCATTTATAAGGTACGCAGGTTTCAATTTGTCAATTGAAATTGTTTTTTCTTCACCTGCGATTAGTATCACGAAATTCTTGTCATCTCGTGATACAACCTTATAAGGACCGGCGTATGGTTTCTCCAACGAAGATCTTATTTTT
>WOFM01000503.1:44822-151306 GCA_011428145.1 Ericerus pela
GACGAACTGATTTTTCTATTAAAATTTTGAGATTAAATACACTTCATTTTTCCCTTTTTCCCATTTTTTCTCCCTAAAAAATGATGTCAGCCTAACATCAGCTTTCTTATTTCCAATAACTATTTAATTATTCTTGGTACAAAATCATTTATTTCATCTCTTGAAAATTAAATTTTAGAAAATCTCCATCTCTAGTTTCAAAAAAAAAAAAAAAAAACGTAAAATATCTTCTTTTTTTTTGAGGGATAACTGTCGGCGTGTAGGTGTGTGGTGGTGTGTGTGTGTGTAACGTGCATGTTCACAACTACACTATTATGTAGTTCCCATAAGTTTTGTCATATTTGCAATTTTGTGTTGCAGATGGATTTTCGTTCAAATCTTTTTGACCATTTTTTCGTTTAAAGTCACGAATGGATTAAAAATCAGCAATCAGCACAACATGCCTAATTCGATATTTACAACATCCACAGGAGCCTATTTCGAAGAATATAAACGTCTATACAGTTCAATTGAACTTAACGAATTCAGCATAATTCATCAGAACCAATATTTATTCGCTTTCGACTAAGAAATGCGATTGGGATGATCTCACATGCAGATTACACCTTGTCAGCAAAAAATATAAAATTCTTTTTGAATCGCTGATTCACTCGAACATTGCAACTGTTCAAGATTTTCATTCGCAACCTCATGGTTTACGAATAAAAAGAGAAACCGCTTTAAATAAAGTTAGAGATTTTTTCGGCGATCTTCTTTCTGTCTGTTGTAGAGTTTTAACCTACAAAGAAGGTGAATCCCTCTTAGAAAACAAAATTTCATTAAAATCCCAATACAATGCTCTAAAAGATATAGTTATATCAGACCATTCAGATTTATTAAATATCACTGGAAATATAAAATCCATATCAAAAAATTTCCAACATTTTTACGATGACTATATCACAGCAAGAAAAATTCTTGACAACACTTTGTCAAAATACGAAAAAGAATCATGGATTATCGGTGAAATCACCAATTACGAAAATTCAATTTGAATGTATTACAACTTGTATATGCTCCATTCTATGAAAATAAACTATATCCTTAATTCTTGTAAAGATCACCATTTACCCTCAATTGTTGTATCTAACAACACCCTATATGAAGATCTATTGAAATTAACCCCCCTCTTGTTAAAAAACAAGCTTGAACTGACAATTCCCATTGAAGACCTTATGACTTACTATCATATGGATCTTATTAATTGTAATATATACGACGATTTACTTGAAATAGAATTAAAAATCCCTGTTAAACAAGCTAATTCTAATTATCAACCTTATAAATTTATTCCTTTAACCTTTAAATCCCATAATAATCAACTATGCTCTTGGGAGCAAGAACCATCAATTATTATCCATAATTCCGATGATGAATCTGTATGATACATCGAACCGATTTACATTATTGTAACCCAGAAAAACAATTATGTTATCTACCAGATAACAGAGGATCCGACAAAGTTTCCTCATGTGCTAAAACATTATTTTTACGTAAACCATATAATGATATTCTTAAATCATGTTCTTTCCGCTGTGAAACTAATCACGGAAATATGATAGTTCACCAATTTGCTGAAAACAAGTTTGCAATTACCAATCCTTTACGTTTATTTGCTACTGATACTTTATCCTCTAAATCTGTTGAAATCTCAACAATATCATCATATCCTGGAACAATTCTCTTAACAGTTCCATGTCATGTGCAAATTGAAAACAAATTGGAAAATGATTTCTCTGAAACCATTATTCCAAGAGGTTTTCCATGCCCCTGAGATATGCCCGATGATGTTCATATCGAGCATCATATTCCTCTTTTATGGACTAAATATGATGTTGTAATTGATTCTGATATCAAAAGGACAATTGCATTACCAAGCATACATGCTTATAACCCCAATTGGACTATGTTCATACCACATTTCTCTCCTATCAGTCCTACTAATGAACTCAAAGAAAAATTAGACAATTTCGAAATTAAATTCAATAATATTGGAGATCGTAATTCAATTTCATTAATTACTTTAATTATATTAATTTGGTTATGTTTTATTACGTTTACTGTAATTTATTTATTCCTTATATTTTGTATACGATTAAGAAAACCATTAGAAAGTAAACATATTGCGCAACTATTCTATGAATTGACAAGTCCCGTAGAAAATAATATGGACAAAAATTATGAAGATGTCAATGTTAAAAAAGATAATTCGAAATAAGTTTTATAAATTTTGTATTATGATATATATCAATTGAATGAATATCATGTAAAAAATCTATATTTTATATCCAAGTGATCCAACATATCCTTACTTCCAAATTCATGTTTTTACCAAACATTGAATTTCAAACTACCAGGGTATTTATGTAACGATATTTTCGTATCGTTCATAATATGAAATATTTTCGTATTATTAATTATCATCATCATCATCATTACTTTCTCTCTATTTTTCTATTATTTCCCATTCATTAACTCTCACGTCATTTCTTCAAGTCAAGACTTGTTTGATGACATCATTTCCTACATAAACAGTTACTGTGTTTACTCATAAACAATGAACTCATCTTTTGTTTATACTATTTCTGCAATCTTGCATATATACTAATTTCTACTAATTTATTTGTGAACACCCATTTTATGTCATATTCTTACGAGACAATTGGTCATACTTACTGTACATATATTTCTATTAACCAATAAGATCAAAACCCTTCTCCAACACTCTGTAAATTCGCCTGAACCTTCCTCTTTTTACTTACTATATAATCTCATGTTTTGTACATTCTAATTCATTCTACTTAATTCTAATTCTACTTCAATTACGTTTACCTTTTGATTACTCTGTTACACTATTCTTTTAATCTTTGATGTTTATTACTGTTACTCTTCCATAAAGTTTATGTCTAATACACATTTTTAACTAACTTGTGTATTTGATTGTTCTGTTACGATATATAACCGTCACAGTTTATCATCTCCAATCTTCATTCCACCCATAACATCATCTATTATTTGGTTTTGAGTTTTACCAAACACATTTCAAATTTTCTTGCAGAACCAACTGTATTTATCTGCTTCCGCCGAAGGGCATACCATGATATCCGGAATGCGACGTATTATTTCTGTGGCATGCTGCTGCAAATGTGTGAATACTTCTTGTTGTTCTGTAGATTCTCTGTTTTGAAACGACCTTCGAGGAGAGTTAGCCAGAGTTCTACCTCATTTGGCAAAAATTCCGGAATCTCTATCCTCCACCTTTGGATTGCAGGGTTCTGCAGAGTCTGCATCTGCAACAGCTGTAGTAGCTGTGCAAGCACTTCGGGGGTCAGCTGTGGCTGACCACTTCCGCCTACTCCAGGCTGGTTTGATGTCGAGTTCGTCGTATTTCCACTTCCGTTAGGCATTGTAATCTGCTGTACTTCTTTTTCGGCAAAGGTTTTACCAGACTCCGTCGGTTGTCAGTCTGGGGTTGAAGGGTCAGAGTCTTGGCTCAATAGACGACCACTTCTGAGGGTGCGAGCTGTTGTCTCATTTGGGTTGACTACAGCTCCCAAACGTAAGGCTTCTGGTCTCCGGGTTCGTTTTTGCTTCTCCGGAGTCTCAAAGACTTCAGAGTCTCTGGTTGAAGCTGGAGGAGTTGGCGGATGAGGGCAACTTTGTTCCTCCAGGTCTACTTCTCTTGGTTCCCTTCTGGAAAGTATATTTGGAAGGGGGGGTTTAATTTCCCACTTTCAAAGTCAGACCTCTGCTTTGACAGCCAAAGGTGTCTAGGTCTGTGAAAAATATTTTTATCACAAGCGAGTAACTCGCCAGCGCACTGCGCCTAGTTTTAGAATTAGTGCAATGCGCCTAGACACCCACGACGTAGCCAAAAAATCACGTCGGGGTCACCACTGTGGAATACCTTGTCGTGAGAGATATTTGCACTAGAAGGTCTTCAACAGTATTTTGCGTGTTCTGCCACTTCATACGGTTAAGTATGGGAGAGCCAAATCCTCGGCAAACACTGGCGATTTTTGAGCAGGTTCTGAGAGTTTATATACAGGATTTGGTACATGCACACAGACACACATGCATACGTACATGTACGTAATTATGTCATGCGTTACGTCATTTCTTGCCTCCGTTGAGGTGATAAGAAACGACGCAGCGCATTTGGTACTGGGCCATGACATCACCGAGATTGTTATCAGGTAATTGATCTTGGCCCGTGCAATGTATCTTACCTGTACGTACGTACAGGTACGAAGATACAAACACATCAGTGTAAATTCGTTTAACGTCATAAAGGCGATTATTGCCAGCCTTTGGGCGGCGACTGTCGTTGAGGGGTGCGAGCCCCTATTACCTCATACGAGTATTGTCCCCACAGTTAAATTTTATTTTTATAGTAAGTATCTCATCATTTGAAAAATTATGTCTATCGTAATAAGACAAAAATGCATGGGACGAAAAGGTTTTATCATAAACATCAATATTACTTAAAACAGTCCATTGAAATTCCTTAAATTAACTCTATATTTCTATATTCGTTGTGGAAAAAAGTACAAAATTTCTAACACTTTTGATGATAGATGGTTCTTTTTCAAGTATTCGCAACTGGTTTTTGAAGAGGCTGTTTTAAAACCGTGGCGTTGAGCTAAGTTTTCTTTCCTAACAAATCTTGTTAAAAGCCTAGAACTTAATTCTATACTTCATTGCCTTAAAGAACAGAGCTGTATTAACTTGAGGTATTCGTAAACAAGACACAATAACTCATCTCCCCTGTCAGTTGCACAAATTACAGTGATTTCGCCCCTTATTTTTTCCTGTTTAAATTTCTTAGGAAACCAGCCGAATTATTGATGAAAAGAAACTGTTCCCGGTGCCCCTTTGTACTTTCTCCACGTTTCACGTTACACCTTCACGTTTGTGTGGATGTAGAAAACGTTTCTTACATATTTTTCACTTACGTATCTACCGTCTTGTTAATTCGCGAAAGCAATAAAACATTCTAAAATCTAAAAGCATGAAATAAACACTTTTTTTCCACGTTATTTAATATCACATCGGGGTGAATGACAGTTATATTTTTCGAATATGATGGAACCACGGCCAAAGCTCATGAAACGTTTTTCCTTTATGCATGCAGTATATTTTTCATCCGTTTATTTGAGGGTCAGCGTCACCAAGACGCAATTTTTTGGGAATCCTGCCAATATTCACTAGCCCCGTGGCTTTGACCTATTATTCCTTCTTCGTTGATTGTGTTCAAACAATTTCACGTCAATAAAGAATTCGAAAAATTTTTCCCGGAGCTTTTGTGTGTATTTTCAATTTATTTGTATTTTTTTGTTAAATGGGGGTATGATATAAGTTTGGATCCGTTCGGATGCTATGTCCTCAGTTTAAATGCATTTAATGAATTATTGAATCAATTTGAAAAAAAAATGAACAAATGGGTGACTTACCTGATACTTAATATTGGCATGTGGTCGAAAAATTGAAAATTTTTTTTAAAATGTGATTTTTCATGTTTTCTAGTTCGTGAATGACGTTGTTACGTGTCAGTGCTCTGTACTTTTTTCGATACGAATGAAGTCTTCTTGTAATTATGTGTCTAAATAAAGAGAACTCCTTCAAACGGAGAATAGACAACTTTTCCAGCATGCAGGTTATTCTATATGTTTGATGATACCCACTCGATTAAGATTTCCGATATTTGTAAGTACCTACCCGAATTCTGACCTGTTTATGAATTTTCGAAATTTTCAGAAGTTTTGCGTTTCAAATTTGTTGAGGTAGACGTTGCGAACTAAATGCAATCTAAAATATATATTTGTGGTCATCATTGTGCCGTATCTCTTCTGGGTAACCGTTTTTTACTGATAAATTACAATTAGCGTATTAAAATATGATCAATGTTCTGTGGTTTTGATAAATGATGAATTTTTGTGTGTTCGTACTTTTTTCATCGTTTGTGTTTGTCGTTAAAATTTGTTTATTATCTACTCACTGCTTTTGTGGTTTAAGTTATTGAATATTTTTCTCATGGGAACCCTTTTGAGTGAATACGTTTCAGTCGTATGATGATTGAGGACTTGAGGTAAATCCTTTTGTGAATAGAAAAAATAATCTGGAATAAATTAGTGCTATTAGTTATTAAGACACTTTGTACGATCAGTAGTCTGCAGTAGTGAAGTAGCAATTACTAGGATGTCAAAAAAATTCATTTCATTCCGAGAAGTGGGGCTTCAATGATGAAATTGATTTTTCTTTATTTGACTTCGAGAAATAATGATAGGTATTATGGTTGGGAGTGTACTTTTTTGTGAGAAATGTGAAGTACAATCAGAACAAAGCGTAAATTTAGCCCATTGAGGTTGCAAATTCTCTGGTAAACAACAAAAATTCACATTTTTCGAGAAAAAAATATTAAATTAATGCCTTCCTAATTCCTTTGCAAGAAAATTCATTTAATAAAAATTGACCGTAATGCGTTTACTAGTCGAGCTTCTATTACGAGCATACCAAAAATGAACGCTCAATCGTACTTTCATCTAACTGGTAGAAAATATCACTTACGTAATTCCATTTTAAATTTTGAAATTATAAAATATCCGCTCTTTCAAAGTGTAGAATAGGCAACCCATTGTACATTATAGTTATTTTTGACTGGGTGTAAATTTATTGTAAGCACTAGATACTTTCTTCTGAAACATCGTGTTTAAATTCGCGTAGAAATAGAATGAATTGAAATTTTCGTTTTGTTGCATTCCTCAAATTCTGGAGAAACCAATTTTGATGTGTCAGATTGGTGTTAGTTATTTGATAGTTTCAAAATTTGACCAAATATTTAGAACAGTCATTGAGGGAACTTCCCAATGGCTGAGGGATTCTACGTCATAATTATTTTTTCGCAGAAATTATTTTGTATATTATTATTACTACCTACATATTTGACGCGGTACTCTCTCTTATTAAGTAGTAAAATCAGTTTAAGGGTGTGAAACGTTCGTATGATTATTCTGCCGAAATTCATGTCGGATGGTTTCCGAAAGAATATTAGCATTGCCTAGAATCATAATTTTGGTGTCGCATTTTCGTAATAAATTATGGAACGCGGATTCATATTTGCCTCAATGTCTACTAACTTGTCAAGTGGATGGTGTAAAGAGTTGCATATGCTGACTATGAAAGGCATTTGATGTGCTTATGAAACACTGTTATCCTAATTTTTTCTCTAAATATTTTTGAAGAAATAAATTAAATTCGATAGCTGAATGAAAACGCGATTTTGAGATTAACTAAAGTCCCTTTTTTTAAATTTTTCAAGAAGAGCGAAAACGTTGATAACTTTGTCTTATTTAAAGCCATGTTATTTTTTTTTAAACTGGATGACATATTTGATACTCAAATATTCGATCAATAAAGTGAAGATCGCTATATTCGTGTGTAAAATTGTTTTTTATGGACTAGAACAGCTCAAATTTAAATCGTAAATAAAAAAAGCTGTATAATAAAATTTAATCCCCATTCATAACATTTTAATTTTGAAAAAACTGCTTCTTTCTCACATCATGATATCTCAGCTGTTATTTAGGTTATAAAGCTGGGGTTAGTACAATTAAAAATATAATAAAATTTTCTCAAATTCTCCAAAAAGAATTTATTTTTTTATCGCTATTAGTTTTTTAAAAATATGCCATTAAAAAACTGCAAATTAATGAAAAATTTACCGTTTTTTAAATTTTTGTTTACTTCAAAAACCAATAGGTAATGGAAAAAAAAAATTTTTCACTGTTGACCCATCTTATTTTTCAGCAACTAATTCATTCCCATCATCAGTTTTCACCTAAAACGAAGTAATTGCGAATTAGTGGCGAAAGTCTCCACTTTTTCCATGTTTTACAATTTTTTATGGTTTATTTTTGGAAAACTGATGACGATAAAAAAATGTATTTAGTTCTGGATTTTAGAAAATTTTCTCCTCTTTCCAACTGCATCAATTTCAGATTTTTATCTTCAATAACTATTGAGGAATCCCGAGATGAAAAAAGGAAGGTTTTTTCAAACTTTAAATGTTGAGAATGTTGAAAAAATTGTAGATAATTGTAACAAAACTGGGATTCCAGTGGATGAGAAACTGTGCTGTTAAATGAAAGTGTCGTAATGGTGTGGGTTCACTTCCTCACAACTTGTTAAATATTTGGGAATTTTTGTTTCCACTTTTTTTTGCTATTCATGCAAAACAAAACAAAAAAGAGAAAGCTAAATTAAAAAGTATGAAACATGATGAGATTACACCACATTATTGTAAATTTTTACTACTGTACAGCATCTTGAAAATTTTAACCCACAAGTGAGAGTGATGCAAAACTGGTAGTTTACTGTATGTCCACAATCATTCTCTTTTTCACTAAAATTCTAGTAAAATAAGCAAAATAGCCGTAAATGTATGTCCATAATAATATCGTGAATTTAAGCATACACTTCTTGGTTAAATGTAACTTTTGTACCTATTTGTTGCATAATTGCGAGCGAAGCCGCAGGGTCAAGGCTAGTAAGACAGTAAAATCCAAGTCAATGTCGCGAATATCGTGAATTAAAACTACAGCATCGATTATACGATGAACTAAGTTGAGGAAATTTGGAGAAATACCCTAATTGGTTCGGCTAAATTTTAAGGCATTATTGTTATCCCACTGAATCAAATAAATCAGAAAGTTTTTTTGCTATTCGATTTTTTTAGTAAATTCTAAAAATAGGTGTTTTGTTAGTTGAGTGGAAGTCCATTACAGAATTGTTTTCTATTTTGGAGCCAATTCCTCTGTATGATAGTGATTGATTTTGTTTTATATGTGTGGATTTTAATCAAATAGGTTATAATATTTTGTTTTGTTTGCGCACATACTAAAGTTTGACATACTATATCAAAACAGGATTTAAGTAGCTCATTTTGCCCTTTCATTCTGAAATTCTTCTCGTTAAATTTTCTTTGAAAAGTGTAAAAATTGGGTATTTGAAAATTGATTTAAATGATTTATTGCTGAATTTTCATCATCTATCCTTAGAATAATATCTTGTCATAAATTACTATTCTTTGGGCACAAAGCCGGTTTAACAGATGAGTAGAGTAGGTATCGTTATGTGGATTTCTTTCAGATCCACTGACAGAAAACTGGTCAAAATATTATGAATTGGTAAAATGAAATAAATGTACATAATTGGAAATCATTTTCCTGGTAGCCTCGAGATGATGACTGCCTAAAGGCCTTCATATGGTTTAATCCGGCACAGTTTAAACCTGTGTGGTTCGTCATTAATGGTTTTAGTAAAATTTTCCATTATAAGAGCGTAATGTCCGGTGTTTCTCCTGTCAATGTATTGTTCAACAGTTAAATTTTTTAAAATCACTCTTTTTTTTTCCAAATTTAGTTTAGTCAACAAACGTTTAAAAAGGCATTGTCATTCTAGAGGAAAACCTTTTAGACAGTTTTTTTAACTTGGAAGATTGGTTTGGAGGTGTTTAGAGATAAGTATACTCCAAGTCCGCAAATCTCCGAGGTGACATCGAGGCATCCCAAAATGGGTACTTTGCTTCGGTTTTTTGCAAGTATCTCGGGAACGGTTTGTTCTAGGCCTTTAGTAGTTCGTTACATAGTAAAATTTTCTACAATAACGTTACCGTACATTTTTTCCCTATCTCTTGTAGTTTTTGAGATTTTACCCCACATTTTTTTATAAACATGACTATGTAACTTCCGAATTTCTCATTTTATAGAAAAGTGCCCAAAAACAGTGTTGTAGATCATTGAATTTTCGTTGAAGTAAGTTTATTAAATATTCTTCTATCTCCAATAGATCAAATGTTGTACCAGTTAGAAAATTTTCCTGTCGATTAATATCGTAATTTTTAAAAACGAAGATTCGAAAGTTACATTGAGGCCATTTTTATCAAAAAATGTGGGATAAAAATAGTTTTTGAATAAAAGTAGGTACGATATTGACAGGAAAATTTTGCGAGAACTATAAGAGATAAGGAAAAAATTATTTGAAATGTTGTTATAGAAAATTTTTTATCTGGTAACTGTATTTTCGTACGGAGCTTTTTCAGGCCTAATACCAACCGTTTGCAAGGCACACACTTTGGGATACTCTGGGGTTAGCACTCCTAGGAGATTCGGGAACTACTGGTATATTCATCTCCAAACATTTCCCAACAAAATTAAGAATTTTGATGAATTTCAAATAAGCATTGTATGTTGTACAATATATCTACCTATACAAAACTATGAGAAAAATTGTAGTTTTCCTAGCATTGTTGAAAAAAAAAAATTTTGCAATAAATTTTTATCCTTCAGTTTTCACCTAAACTATTATTAAACTAATAGATACCAATTTTCTACCAGATCTGATCCTATATGAGGACTACCCTTTCAGAAAATTTTAGTGTTATCTTTTCTAAATTTTTCTAAAATAACGTGATAAAATTTTTTTTGCAACAACTTTTTCTTTTCCAGTTTTCTCGGCAAACATTGAACCAACAGACACGAATCTTCTATCAAACTTGAAACTATTTGAGAACTATCTTTCGTATGTTTACTCTAGCCCTTTTGTAAGTTTTTCATAATCGTAAAAAAATAACTTTTCCAGGAATTTGTTCTCCCCAGTTTTCTCGGCAACTACTGAACGAATCAGCACCAAACTCCTATTAGACTTTGTAGGTATCTTGTAAATACTGCTTTTCGCGAAAATTTCAGCTCTGACCCTTCCTTCGTTTTCTCAAAACCGTAATAACACAAAATTTTCTTCAGTAATATTTCTGTTCAAGTTTTCTCAGAAATTACTGTACCAATAGGTAGGCATTAAACTTATTTCAGACCTGCTCCTATATAACGAATATTTCTCGTGAAAATTTTAGTCTTATCCGATTTGTTGTTTTCTAAAAACCATGAATCCAATTATCAAAAAATGTAGGTTTAATAATAGGTAGTTTCTAAAGAAAAGTAGGTATGATATTAATAGGCAAATTTCTTGAAAACTATGAGAGAAAGGGAAAAAATGTTTAGCAAAGTTATGATTGAAAATTTTATCAACTATGTGTTTGTATAAAACTATTTTAGGGCTATAATAAATGTGGAATACCTTGTCGTGAGGAAGATATTCTCATCAGAAGGTAATTCAACAGAATTATGCGTGTTCAGCCACTTCATATTTTACATATAGGTAAGCCAAAATCTGAGTGAACACTGGCGATTTTAGAGCTAGTCCGGACAGTTTATATGCTGGCTTATTCACACGCACACATACACACATACATAACAAATAGGTACGTTTGTGAGAGCAGCCCAATTGTGTCATCTCTTGTAGTGATAAGAGATGATGGGCCAGTTTGTGTATGGATTGTGACATCATCGCATTGTCGAGATTAGTCACAATTTGGTACTCGTACATTACCTGCAAGTACATACAGGTAATTACGATCGAACGTAATTATGTGTTTTCATTTAACGTCACAAGGATGAAAATAAGCCTGCCTTTTGGTGGCAACTGTCATCAGGGGTCCAAGCCCCTTAACCTCATACCAGTGAGTCCCCACAATAAATCTTTTGCGAGATATTTACAAAAATATCGTACTTCTATTCAAAAACTATTTTTACCCACATTTTTCTATAAACCTAGTCTTACTGTAATTTTTGAATCTTTATGATATTTACAGACAGGAAAATTTTCAGAATTTTTAATAAATTTTCTAATTGCTACAACATTTGATCTATTGGAAATCATAGAATATTCAATAAACTTATTTGAACGAAAATTCAATAGTCTGCAGCTTTGTTTTTGAGCAGTTTTCTATAAAATTAGTGATTCAGAAGTTACAAAGCTATGTTTATTAAAAAGTGTGAAGTAAAGTTAGTTTTTAAATAATGTGATATTGACTGGAAAATTTCTCGAAAACTATAAGATATATGGAAAAATGTATAGTAACGTTATTGTAGGAAACTTCACTTTGTAGCGAACTACTTTATCGAAACAAGGTACACATTTTGGGACGCAGAAGAGTTAGCTCGACCCGGTGATTCGTGGACTCTCAGTGTATTCATTTTCGAACATTTCCAAATAAATCAAAAAAATTAAAAAAAACTGTCTAAAAAATTTTCTTTTAAAAACCATTTGTTGACTAGACTAAAAACCTTTTACGATGTACAAGAATAAAAGCCCCTTTCAAATCGATTTGTTCGCTGTATCCATCAATCTCAATTTGTAAACTATGTTTTGAAGAAAAAAATGGTCATAAACGATATTGGGTCCGAAGTGTTGACGCTAGTAATGAGTAAATGCAAGTCCATGACTAAGACCATGGTAGACTTGGTTTTGGTCTTTGTCTAGCATGAATACCATTGGTTGTGGTCTTGCACAGTCAGTTCTCGGCCATGCTTACAAAATTTTCACCGCAATTAGGTGCCAAACTTGAATTTGCTGTTCATGTCCTTCCAAATCTTAAAAGTAAAAAAATTTAACAATAAATACTGCAAGCTATTTTACGAAGCAAAATTATAAACTTTTATTATATTTTGTTCACCTATTTTAAATTTGGCGTTTGGTTTTGTCATGTTCAGTCGAGTCTTAGCATTGCGCGTGCAAGACCCAGTCTAATTTTTCTCGTCTCTAGTTGAGGCAGATTTTGTATCCTATTATACCGCGCTATTAATACAGACTTATTATCTGGTCCGAAGCTCCAAAATTGTTTTCGAAGACTTAATTATTATCCTCTTTCCGCCGTCCACCAACTTTTAGTGAACGAATGGAAATTTGCTAAGTAATGCAAAATGCGAAATTTCAGTATTCGCTGGGCAGCTCACCAGCCCCCTCAGTTGCGATATTTTTCGCCTTACCAATATTTTTTCGATAAAGTCGATCTGACATATGTGCGTCATCGATCCAGACGACGGGTGCGATTGAAGCGAACATTTTTTCAAAATCCGCAGCAAACATAGTATGAACTCTGCGAACGTGGAATCGAACACCGATACCGCCACGCAGTCGCAAAATCTCGGCGACCAGAATAAGAGCACCGGCAATGGTTGGCCTGTGGCCGCCCATCGAGGGGACCACGACCACGATTCGAATCGCGTTCAAAAATCGACCAACGGGTACGCTTCCGGCGTGCCCATCAAGGAGAGAAAATCGTTCGCCGAAATCGTACGCTCGGGGCACGAAGACGTGGGGGACACGAACCCCGCAGCGATGACCACGATTACCGCCACAGCTGTCGCCACCAATCAGTCGGACTACGTCTTGTGCGACTTCGACGTCATCGAAGATTCATCAGTTCGCTCGGTGCTGGAGAGTGTGTTCAACGAAACCACTGTTGACCACGAGTGGTTCGCGCCCGAATTCGGCATTAATCGATCGGAGACCAGCCTCAGTGAGGGCGCCAGCCTCCGTGACGCTGCCGCCTGTGTCGGCGCCACTCAGTGCATCGGTATCGCGGCGAGCGCCCACGCCTGCACCGCAATAGGAGACACCCTCTGCGCCACTTCTGCGGCCACCAGCGCCATTGGGAGCGCTAGGACCGTCGGCGCTCGTGGTCAGTACCCGCCGCCACTTGATATGCCGCCGCCGTTTTTCGACTCAGCGCCTACACACGTCGACGCATTCGGCGCCGACAGTGCTGCTGCAACGACGGCGCCTCTTTTTGACTTGTTGTGCAACCCGACGCTGTCCGATTTGGCGTTTATCGGTAGACAGCAGCCACCACCTTTCTATCCGTCTGCCGCCGTTTTTGTCTGCCTGCGTTGCGGAGAAGCGACAAATTTAGGCGCATATAGCGTCCAAGAAGTTGGTGCAGTGGGCGATGGTCGGCGCTCGCGCTATAGACGCTTTCGAAATCGAGGCGGTCACACAGTGACGCATCATTCACGCCGGTACAACCCGTTTGGAGCGCAAAGCACGCGTTTTCGATTGCCAGGTGGAGGTGGTAAACGCAGATCTGGCCACCGTCGGGTTAACTTGTAAAATAAAACAAAAAATAACGCCCTATATAATTGTTACCACTTCCACGCTGGATTAATTTGGCTATAGAGTGGACGCATTAAAGACAAGTCCGATAATATTGGTAAGGATTGTTGAATAAATATCAGTGAAAAATCTTAATTGGTGTGTGGGTTGAAAGAAAGTAAAACTAGTTGCGATAAGAGCATTTATTTTGGGAATGGAAGGCACTCCGCTTGAAAGAAATCAATGTGATTGTGTGATATGATGTCCCAGTACTTGCCAATAAAGTAATTGAAAATCTAACTTCGAATGCAACGGTGATGCTCAAGTTTTTTAGGAAAGGCAAAAAATTAATCTCACACTTTTTTCAAGCCAAATTTTGGAACAAAGTAATCTTTTGTCTGACTGGGAGAATGTGCCATTACGTCCACATCTGTGAGCTCCTTTCAATGATATCAAAACTCTAACTTTATGGATAAATATTGCCTCTTATTATTATTATTATTATTATTATTATTATTTTTCTTTGCATTATTAGGTTTCTTTTATCTGTCAAAAAAAAGACCCCAGGTTGACACCAAGTGAAGCTATTCCGCTATATCTGAATAATTACCGCTCTTTAGTTGGTGCATTGATCTTGTAATTGTGGAATAACTCCTTTTGGTGAAGACCTCGGTGTCGACTCTGTGTGGCAAATAAAAAAAAAGTGAAATTTATTTGCTCGATCTACTGTCGCATATTTCAGAAATATTCCACTGTTATGAAGTGAAAGTGGTGGACCTGCCATCCTTTTATGCTTTATCGGTAAGAGTATTACTGTCATGTATTTCAGAAATATTCCATTGTTATGAAGCGAAAGTGGTGGACCTCCTATCCTCGTATGCTTTATCGGTAAGAGTATTTGTTCATTTATAATAAGAATTTTTTCAAAAATATCTTCACGGTTGAAAAACATAAAAATCACTAGGTAAATCAATCAACGTATCAATCTGGACTGTGTTTAGACGTACGCTGAATTCACCAATTGAAAGAACTGACGAAAAAAGGTGGTAGTCTTTATAGTAAGCGTTAGCGTGTTGGTTTTTTCAGTAATTTCAGTATGTACTGGGAGTTTTTTCCAAGTAAGTCAGAGCATCACGGGAGCTGTAGTAACGCTATACTTTGACCACCCAATAATTATGGGCATTCTAAAATAGTGAAACTTGTTAAGAATTTTTTGTTTCTTATCATTTGTATAATTTGCGCTGGTGATTTAATTTTTTTTTTTCGTTTTCTTTCGACTTCGTTTACCTACGAAATCAATGAATAAATATTTCTAATTAATTTTTATGAATTTTAGCTTATGGTTATTTTATCGTAATGATCTCATTTTTTGTAAAATGATTTCAAAATAAAAAATTGCATTATTTCAGTAGGTTCGTGATAATTTGAGCCCTGGTGTTCCGTAATCCGACGTTATCAACAAACAAAAAAACTTACAGTTGACTAGTAAAATGCTCGATATCCCGAATTTGCGGGTAAATTTTTTAGAATATTCGCGAACACTATACTGTATGTACAATTTTTCGTACTCTTGGTCATTTGGGTTTTCTGATAATCCAACGAGGTCCCACAGTTTCGGACATCGCATATTCGCGCGTCTCTCCTATACTCCGAATTTTCCGTTTTTTCATACGACGCCGTTTTGTTGCAAGATATGCAACTTTATTGTCGCGGAAGTTTTGTTGATCGTCGAGCGTTTTTCCTTGTAATAAAATTTTTAATTTTGTGGCATCACTTCCTAGTGGCATTGTGGTTGGTTTATCGTACCTCACTGTTCCTGTCACTGTGTGCCCCTCTTTAAAAAAAACTGTTTTCTCCCTAAACTGTGATTAAAATGAATTTCAATACTCTCTTATTTTTTCAGAACTAGTTCGTAAAAATAAGCATACTTACGAATTAATTTTATGGATACTGGTTTTTAGTATTTTTCAGTGGCTCGTTGTTCTTTAATCTCACTTTTTTTCTCTTAAAATTATTTTTCCCGGATTTAAATTTTTTCAATTTCAGAATACGTATCGGTATAATTTTTGACTTTTCCTTCTTCTATATAGACTAGGTTTATGAATAGATTTTTGAAATATTTAAAAAGTTTTCGCCTATTTTCAAATTAAAGAAAAAATATGAAAGCGTGTGAAATTTCGAAACGAGATAATTTTGAGATGGCCTCGTAAATGCAACATAATTGTACTTTTTATTTTGAAAACTGTCCTTAGATTTTGGTTTATTGGTTTTTAAAAAATATTTTCTCAACGCATACACCAAAAAGAGGTTATTATTAAATCGATTTTGATTAGCAACATATGAGATTTCCAAAGCAGTTTGGAACATCGAAAACGGTTTTTATTTCTTTACCAAGTGTAGAAACAGTGTAGAAATGAGTTTTTTCTCAACTGTTTGTTGTTTATTTCTTCACAGCATGTTCACATATATGCAAGTTGCAAAATGTCACAATAAAAAAAGGGCCATTTTACATAGTGATGCTTACACAAACAACCAAGTTCGTTTCTCAATAATATTTAATTATATCTAAAGTTCTATTCATAAATAAAGTTTACCTGTTTAATCGAATAAATAATAACCTCTTTTTGGTGGATTCGTTGAAAAAAATATCGTACTCAACTAGTTAGCCCTTCGTGATAATCACTCATTTTGCTAACTAGTTGAGTAAAATACTATTGTGAAAAATATCCAGCAGAATTTCTCAAAAATTGAAATGGGCTTATTTTCACGAGACATAATACGAAACTTTTCAGCAACTTTTACCGTGTGTTAAGCGTGGCGAGGGTCAAATTTTTTTTTCAATTATTTAAACACAAAAGTAATTCAACTTTTTATAATTTGAAATTTTGAAACCAGTGTACCTGCGTCTGTAAGACTTTTCTTCTTTTCAAATGTCTCAGATCTAAATCAAGATCAACTAACTTTTGACTGTTCTTAAAACGATAAAAAATTGCATTAATTAAGTTTTTTGTGAAAGTTTTTTTTTTTTTTCCCTGGAGATAGGTATGTAAACAAAATAAATTTATAAATGATATACTTCACTAAATATTATTCTGGAGTACTGAAATATCTGATAACTGTCCAATGAAGACGGTTGGTACAATTTAAGAATTAAATTTTTTTGAAATATCAAATTCCCTTCAGCACTTCAATTATTTTCATCTTTGACATAAACTAAATCATAAACCTGAAAAAAGTGGTTATAGTTACTATAACAACACTGTTGGAAAAGTCTTGATTTTTTTAAGAGTAATTTTTTCTTTTGTTCCAATCATAAAAATTTTTTTTCGACTGATCTCGCTCTTGTCTAAAATGGTATCGTAATAGTATTGTAACATTTTTTTAGTATCTATTCCTCTGAAATTTTAATTCAGTGTAGAACGATTTTTATTGAAGATTATATCTATACTTATGCCCCGAATCATAAATTTTCTGTGTCATATCAAAAAATAAAACATACCCAGCTCCTTAATATTACTTTTCACTTAAGACTTTCGTTTTTCTGCATTATATCGACTATTTTAAACGTAAATTTTTACCATATAATTTATAAAGATAGAAGTGTATAACAATTATCAGAACGAAATGTGGTATTTATTACTTAATTGTTTTCAAAAGTAGCGAAAAAAATAGAAAAATAAATCAATGATTTGTTTCCAAGACATGAGAGAAGATTTCAGTCCTTAATTCCGTCCCTTTTTGCATTCGAGCCTGATTATGAGTGATACCCATCTGAAAAATAATCTTCACTTGAGAAGCTTCCTCCTCTATAGTCTAAGTTGAGTTTAATATCTTCGTATCCTATTTAAGATCTTACATCTTTGAATGCGATTATTTTTCGTCCAAGAGACAGTGTACCCATCTCTTCACAAAGGTATGCACTCGTCATTCAAGCTGGTGAATTGAAACTCTTGACGAAATTCGCAGAATCTAGTATTTTATTTTTCACCAATTGGAGGGTGACTAGAGAACGATTAAATATAATTTCGTCTCACCTACGACCTCATACTCAGTGGACCAGGCGAAAGTGTTAATGGTGAAGCATTTTGTGTCGATGACAAAAATAGGTACCTTGTACCTGCTAGGGAGGATCACGTGTGGCCTTTTAACCGGCAATATTTTTACGATCATTAGTGAGCGATTAAAAGGTAAAAACGATGTCGAACGGGGTATTAAGTGTTCCTGTTCGGATTTTAAAATGTCTTTTGTGACAAAAAATATTTTTTTCGATTAGTTATCGTGACTATATGACGGCCTATTTGGCCTATTGTGCCTTTTATATTGACTCGGCTATATCTTTTTAGACTATCTTCGTATTTTCTTCCTTTATTATTTGTATTATTATTATTATATTATTATTATTATTATTATTGTTGTTGTTGTTGTTGTTGTTGTTTTCATTACTATTATCTATCTTGTCTTTTTGCTTCCTATATGCACAATACCTTTATGTTGTACATGTGCGACTTTTTTTCTGTTTTGCTGACAAAAATTTGTATCTATTGATGAAACGTTTTAAGTTCGATGTATTGTGGGTGTTCGAATACTCAGTGTAGTTTGTGCGGTTTAGGTGTGAAGTTAACATCTTATCGAATTTCCTTTTGAAAATTTACGTAAAAGTTTTCAGTTTTGTCATCCATTGCGAACGAATTGTATGGTACTGTGGCTTTTGTTGAGTGCCTCGTTATCAGTGACTATTTTGTTCTGTAATGTTTAGCTCGCGTGGTTAGAAAAGTTCTTACTAATTCCACACTGCAATAGTCTTTAATACAATAATTGTTTTCTCGTGCGTTTGAATGGTTTGAAATTTCGAAGCTATCTAATTTCATAAAGAGTTGCTTTATGTTTTCCTTGGTGTTTTTGTTCAGAATTGGGTAATACGTGCCTTAATAACTTTTGAAAAATTAATATTTTGTTTAAAAAAAATTTTTTTTTAGTATGGTGCGTTGGACTGTTTGCCTACTACTTCTGACATAATGAAAAGATCAGAGAACAAAGGAAAATGCTCGTATTTTTATTTCATTAGTATCAAAGAATGTGAAAAAATTGAATAAAACAAGAAGTGAGGTAGGATTCTTATTTAGTAATAGGATAGAACCAAAAGATACTTTAAACGATGAACTTCTTTCGAGAAATCGAACTGAGTTAAAGAAGATGTGAAGATAAAATACAACCTAACCTAAGTGTAGTGATCTGCGTGGAGTTTGTTGCTTGGTCTTGCAGTCGAAAAGAGTTGTATCCGAACTCAAATTTTGGATCCAAAATGATGGTGTATTAGGTTTGCTTCAATTGGTACTCTCTCATGTGATTGGAAAATTTATAATGAGAGAACATTGGCTACCGCTCGCAGAATCCAGAATACCGTATCAATTATCTCCTAACATTGGATGAAATTGCAGATTTGTGAAAGTCAGATGATAATAATAATAAAAAAAAAAAATTGAGCGTATTGAACGTGAAATGATCAACGAAATACCGAATTAAGTTTCAATTTTTTAAACAAAATAATAGTTCGTCATTATTTATTTGTAAATCATATTGGGGCGAAAACCAAATGTTGCTGCTTAAACGAAAAACGTCCGATTCTATAATTATTATCTTCATGTTGAAGATGTTTTTAAATTAAGACAATGACTTTATTGGATAGTCGATTGTAGAGAATTTTTTCAAATTGGTGCTGGTAAGTTTTTGAAATGTAAAAAATATATATTGTCCAATGGGGTGCCATTTAAAAAGGTGGTTGGTTTTAAAAATTTATAACCTACGTAAAATTGTGAGTGGCTAAATTCCGCGTTGAGTTTTCTCACCTATTCAAATTATTAGTATAATAATATTGTATTAAAGATACAATACCCGTAATATGACTGTATTTATCAAAATAATAATCAAAAACCCTTTTTTTAAATTATTTAGCCAGATTGAACTAAAAGTAGAATGTAAACAGAAGATTTGAATAATTTCATGAACGGGCAGGTTACGAATATTCCAATTTTTTCATATTTTTTATTTATTTCGTGACAGAAAACATGCTAGATGCATTTCATTGAAATATCATATGTTAAACCTATTTCTTGTAAAATTGGAGTAAAAAATTCAGCCGAATCCCAAATTTCGAAGTTCGTCGATTTTCAGCGACTTGATTTAGGCTATAATTCCTAAAGTTTTTTTAAATCCGCCCCGTCACTCAATTCACCCGCTGATTTATTTATCTATTGGCTTATATTTCCTTCTGAATTGAACCTCGTTGCTTTTAAATAATTTTTAACAATTTATATGCAAAGTGCTTCATGAGTAATTTCCCAAACCTGAATTATGGATACAACCAAATGCGGCTAAGAAAAAACTTCTTCTTAATCTATTATGACCTATCTTCCAAATTTATTTTCGAAATTTCTGTTTTAGAAAGGATAGTGAAGTATAAAAATTACGAATTTTCTAATTTTTTAATTTGAAAAATCTGGTCGAGGAAAGGAAAAAATTGTTGAACATGTACAGCAGAAAAACTTGTGTAAAACAATTTCAAAATACCTAAGTATAAAAAGTTGCATATGCATGAAGTAAAAAGGCTATGAAGAAATCCTCTTCTGTAGCTACTTCATTTTTGAAAATACGCCTTATGATGAGAGGAAATTTTTTTTTTTTGTTCTTACTCGGTTATATCCGTATTTCAGGTTTGGGGAACTACTTGCGAATTACGCTGTATAAGAAAATTTACTTTATGGAGACAGTACGATGCTGATATCTACCGTTCATATACTGGCGAAATACTGGGAAAAAGTGTGGCACAAAAATGGCGTATGTTTTCGATAACACTTTTCAAGCGTTTGTTCGATATTGATGGTTATTACGATATCTACCTACTGGATCCAAGAGACGTGCCAAAAATTGGCAATAGTCTGTACGGGACCATTATTGTAGTCAATATCGAGCTTATATGATACTTTGATACGAGTACAATACAGCTACTATTGGTACAGTATTATGCATAATGAATGATTTCCGGAGTTTGAATTTCTAATAATAATCTACTCTTGCGACTGATGGGAATTCAATTTTAGTTGAACTTACTAAATGTATTCTGTATAAAAAAGAACGGTCGATTCAGATACTCCGAAAATACTTAAAAAAGACATATCAAATGTTTCTATTTTCAGACAATAAAACGTTAATAATATTTTGGGGTTTTTTATTATAGCATTTGATAAATTGATACTTTTACGAGTATATTGTTTGTTGCGTATCGCCTATTGAGCGTTTGTTTCTGATGTTTTCCTTCCGCATGAATGATAATCATTGAATTTCTTATTAATTTTACGAAAAAAAAGTTTCAAGTATATCTAATCTTTTGTATCGCTCTTCCTTTGATTTTTTTTTTCTTTTTGAAATTTCAAGTTATATCCATATTTGGTAGCGTAACGTGTTTTTATTTTATCGTGTGGGTATTATTTCTTGAGTCTGCACATAATTTCATCGCATATTTGAATCAGCAGGTGGGATAATCTGCACATAGCAGCCTATTTATATTCTGCGACATTTATCTTTTTTTGGTATATGTTTTTACCAAAATAATTATACTGAAACTGTTTTTATTTAGGATTTGTTAATTTTTGTTTTTTTCAAGTTCTTGACTTGATGCTTAAAATTTTTGTCCAATTTATTTTTTGATCAACATTTCAGTTAATACTTATTCTTTCTTTTTCATCATACCTTAAATTTATTAGCTTTCATTTCATCGTTTAACGTTTGTATTCAGATTGACTTATTCTATTGAGATTGGTATTGATTTAATATTTTAATCATTGATTACTAGCAGTTTCTCCCTCTTTTTTTTTTTTTAGTGAAACTTTTTTAGGGTTATATTTTCAATTTTGCTTGAATCTTCTACTATAAAAACTTATTTGTTGATTAAGGTATATATATGTATAACAAATAATATCATTTGAATCATGAAGCGCGTTTTCACATCTTATATTTTACCATTTTTGAAAAATTTTCGGAACTTTGTTAGCTATTGAGAATACTTTTTCGTGAATTTATTATTTTTCATTTATATAATTCAGCTGAACCCCCTTGACAGCAACCAACTCTTATAAACATTAGTTGCTCAAAAGTTTTCCATAGGCATGTATATTTCTTGAAACGACAAACTTTTTGAATATTGTCTTCAGATATTTATAAAACTATACCTTCAGTTGAAATTGGCTACAGCGAATTCCAAACGATCATAAAATTTGTTTGTTGTAGGGGGGTACAACGTATCTGCAGTTCGCTATACCTAACCAGAGGTATTTAAAATTTTTTCATTACTTTTTTTATTTAGGTTTTTTTTAAAAAATCTACTTATTACGCTTTGTGCGATATTAGCCCCCAGGGTTGGGGTGGGTACGTTTTTCGTTTCATGACTAGGAAAATTTTGGCATCAGTAACTCTAATTCATATACAGGGTTATTCATTTCAACACACATTGTAGGGAAAATATATTATGATGCATGATGAAATGAATAGGCTATAAACAGGACCAAAACGTGTACCAACTTACAAAATATACTTACTCATGTAGCAACTGGACACTGTAGATAAGATAAGGGCCGCCAAAATCCGCAAAATAAATCCTTTGGATTTTTTTTTTTGTGGGGTCACATGTCATCTGCAGTATACAAATATGGACAATATTCCGTTGTAGAAGAACCTCGCACTACCATAAACGATTTCTGGTCCAATATTTCCTTTGCCCAATTTGAGCAGGTGTAAGCTGAATTTATCGATCGATGCGGAATTTTCGAACCATATGCACGAAATTTCAAACAAATATTTATTATAATAAATTGTAGCACGCTACCAGTTTTAGTATAGATTAACTGGATGGTACTTCCTGTAAAGCTGTTTTTCCTCTTTTTTTTTTTTTCTAATTTACATGAACTTTTCGTTTTACAAAAATTAACCACATGTTCATGTTTTCTGTTTTTTATTTCATAACTTTATTATATTTCTTTGTTTTATTGAAATTATATGATTATTTACCGTACCTACTTTATCATCTTAATTAATTTTACATTTCAAGAAATAATGCTTTTAAATTTCATATTGTCCAATATTTTGTCAGCCACTAACCAATTTCGTACAATCATAACATACCACTAACGCATATAAACTTGCAGTTCGAAAACCTATTTTTTCTGGCGAAGCTTGCTGCACTATATTTTTTCTAGTTTCCGATTGTTTTTTATTGAAGATGAACATTTAAATTTTTAAATCCACAAAACTTCTGAGAAGAGTGATAAATTTCTTTGAAGATGAATGAATTTGTTGTTGCCATTGTCTTGCCCTTCACTTGGCATGAAATTTATTTGTAGTTACCAGATTCATTACAGCCGGTGCTCTTTAACGTAAAAGTAAGATGAATTCTGCCTGGACCAGACATACCTGTTGTGTCTACGTTGTTGGCAGTTTGCTGTAACTAATGTTTTTTATTGGTACTGATTTCTACTGTACTTATATATGAAGTTAAGATGTATAAAAAACTTGAATTTAATTTAATCTCTATCCAGCACATAATTAAGAAAATGAACGAAATGAAAATTCATCTAAAAAATATGCATTGATTTGTACAATTTTTATGCACTTTTTATTCCCCAGAAGACGCATATTGGTCTCTAAACTTTATTCAGTTTTATTTGGGTCTGAATATTCAATTCTGCTTAGAATTAATCTATTTTCACTCATTGTAGAAAAAGTGGAGGGAAAACATTGTTCCAATCTGGAATAAAAATGGATACGAATAGCTTGATTGACAACGCAGTTGATTGGATTTTTATAGAGGCTGAAGCTTCCTTCTCTTGAATAAAATCCCAGAACTTCGTAATTTCTCCTTTGATGATTAAAATAATTTAGTTACGATAGCTTGTTTGAAATAATGGTTTTTCTCTTGAAATGAAAACTTTCAGAACTTAGCACCTATATCTAGATCATATTCTCGAATTCGATGAACCTCTTTATGAAAGTCCTGAACATCTGGAAATTCAACCAAAATTTAATGGCAATGGATTAAATATGCCTTATTTTTAACTGACACCAAGAATAAAGCAGGAGCTTTATCAATTCAATCCGAATATAATATGGATTTTTTTAATGTTTGTTCCAGCATAAAACCTGGGCGTCGATTTTGATGAACTTTTTTTTTTAGATCACAGAGAGTGATCCTATGGTGATCTCATTTAATTTTTTTTTCGAATCGACGAAATAAGTACTTTTTGAATTGGATATCTTTAAATAATCACTTGGAAATTTTATTTTCGTACAAATTAATTTTTTGTGTCATATGCTTATTAGATTTTCAATTTTCTCTTCCGTGTAAAGCTCGATCATTGGGTTACTTTTCATTCGTTTGTATAGTTCACCGATATTTTAAATTTATCGATGTCAATAGGATGCGGAGAAAATTATCGAAATAGAAATACTTGATTTTTGACATCACCACTTGCTAAAATATTTCGTCATTCGCATAGTGGTATATTTTTTTCTCCCTGTTCCTCACCTATCTCTTCGCGATTACATAACCTCGTGGAAGGGTGTCAAATGGACCAATGAAAAAAAAAAACAATATAGGGAGGGCGGTTCTTTTCGTATAGAAGTTGAATTTCCGCAGGACAATACCCTACGAACAGTCGTTAAAATCCCCCTTCCTCCCGCCATTCCATATTACCGCCATACTTGCGTTCTCGGTGAAACGAGAAACAATTCTCGCCTACCATTCCGGCACACACACACACACACCACACACACACAGTGAACTGATACGGATGGCATTTCTATAGAAATGGTTTATTGGTTTATCTTAATATTTTGCGGTATAGTATTATTAATATTTCGTCTTTTGTTAATTTCTGTAAATTTATTTAACTCTTTTTTGAAAAATTTTAAATTTTTTCATTTACGAAAACTGCTGACAATACATTCAAGATATATACCTGCTGTTAAGGATCACAACACATTTATGATTCATACCAAGGACCTATAGGGTTTTTATAAATTATGTTTCTATAGGAAAATTGAGGATTTTTTCCATCTCAAACTCAGGCATTTTATTCGAAAAATTCGGACATCCATTTTTTTTCTATAGTTTTTCTCTTAAAGAAATGAAATAATTTTAATTTTTTATCCCTCAAAATTTTTAAAACATACCCACCACAATGTATGTATGGATATTATTTTATTATCCCCAGATGCAGTGAGGTGTTAATTCTTTGGCAAGTTTACCGATTTTAATTAAAATATACCTAAGATGAATTCATTAGAAAGTTCGGCTTCTTCAAAATTATTCATTCACCTTTGTCGGAGATAGTTCGCGTAAGTTTAAAGATGGGCTGGTTCTTAAAACATTGACAAATGTTCGTATAAATCGAAAATATAAACTTTTTTTGTGTGATTATTTTTTCGAAATTTTTACAAAGTATAAAGCCGAATATCATTTTTGCGCTTCTTCACAATTCTTTTCCAAGTTTTCAAAACAAGGTCGTAATTTTTTGCGCCTTTTCTAAATTTTTTTGATATAATTGACATCATACCGCACTGAAGGTAGTATAAAAAAATCTGGCGCAGTAAACCTCCCTTGAAAAAGAATTATGAATTTTGATTGTTACATTAATTGTCTATAAGTTTATATGCATTAATGCTACGTTATGATAGTATATGAAATTTGTTAGCTGTTGACAAAATATTAGACGATGTGAAATATAAAAGCATTATCTTCTTGAAATGAAAAATTAATTATGATGATAAAGTATGGCAAATAAACATATAATTTAAAATAAAATCAAACAAATACGATAAAATTATAAAATAAAAATAAACAAAACATGTACATGTGGTTAATTTTTGTAAAACGAAAAGTTCATGCAAATTAGAGAAAAAAATAGGAGGAGAAAGCTTTACCGGAAGTACCGTCCGGTCGATCCGTTCCAAAATTGGTAGCATGCTATAATAAATTATAATAAATATTTATTTCAAATTTCGTACATGTTGTTCCAAAATTACGCATTTTTCTACCAATATAAAACAAAAATAGCAGTACCGGAAGTACCATCCGGCCGATCCACGCCAAAATTGGTAGTGTACTATAATGAATTGAAATTAATATTCACACCAAATTTCGTGGCTATTGGTGCAAAATTGAGCATTTTATAGCGAACAAAAAAACAAAAATGGTGGTACCGGAAGTACCGTCCGGTCGATCTGCACCAAAATCAATAGATCTGGTCTTTGGTTTAGTAAAAATGTTCGTATCAAATTTCGTGATTATCGGATGAAAATTGCGGCCTGTACCGTGGGCACAAAAAAATGGAATATACGTATATATGATCATTTATCTATATATTTATCTACGAATTTGAGATATGGTGCCATAATTTTCCTGAGGTGATGAAACGAAAAACGTACTCATCCCCAACCTTGGGGGCTAGTACCGCACCTGACATAATAAATAGATTTTCTAAAGAAAACGTACTTAAAAATTGCTGTAGACCTAGAATATTATTTCATATAGGTACCTTGGCTGAATTTATTAATAACTGCACTTATTTAATTTAATTTTAAATTTATCATTTTGTTTGAATTGATCAAAAGTTATGATTTGGTTTAGTATAAGGACTAGTTTGTAGTTTGAATTCTTTCAGATAATTTAATTACTCTGTAGATCTTTTAGGGAGAATATCGGAACTTTTGGAGAATGGTAATTTCAATCGAGCTAATACAAATTTTAAAAATATAAATTTTAAAAGAATGGTTGTGTTTTATTTGTTGTATTTTTTATTTCATTTTTAAATTCAATGTTTTGAATTTTGATTGGTGTGTTCAAATATGAATGAGAAACACATTTCTGAACGTTTTTTGTTTGATCCCTTTAAGACTTCTCGGAGATAATCGTGCGTTATTTTATTTATAATAGGTAACTCTGCTTTTTTTTTGTAGTGTAGACCCCTTTGGTAGAAGCCTGGTTTTTCCTGATCCTGGGAATGCTCCGAAATCCAGAATTGATTGCAGACTAAAATTATTTCCCAAACCAATTTTTTTTGGTCTCTCTAAAAACGACATCAATTTCGTTTTGGTGTCTCTCAAATAAAACAATCCCCTTTCTTTGCCTATACGAAATTGGATACACCCCCTCGAGTGAATTATTAAGTAGACGAATTCGTATTTTTTCTTGGTGTAACCGGCGACGAATCATTTTTCGTCGACGTCAATTTGCCCGTTTTCCATTAAATCAAATTAGAAAAACTGTCTTTCGGGGCGGTGATATGGAAATAGAAAACGAATCCACGACAGTATGTGCAATGCAGTGTCTCAGTGTTTTAAAAATAACGTTCGTCCTAATTAAATGAGATATATAACGTTTTACGAAGATAAACGACATTTTTATTCTGATGTAATGAATGCCCTTCGTTCGATACGTTTTGACGTGCCACCATTTTCAGATTATCAATTCAGACGATTAAAGAAACAAAAAAGAGACTTGATGTGAAACAAATAGAAAAAAAGCGAAGGAAAAACAACGCATCTTCGTTGAACACGTTTTATAAACAGTAATTCAAATGCCAATTGAACGGATGTAGGTATATGGTATACCGTCGTATATAAAGTAGAAGAATAATAATCTCATTTAGTCGGCTCATGGCCTGACCAATTACAAGACGAACTGACTCCGTTTAATGGCTGCACAATTATTTCAATTAATGTAACTCATTTTCCCGCGAGCTGACGGCTTAGCCCGTTTAGACCCGTGTGATGGAAGGCTGTATCAGCATGGTTATTTCAGTCGGCGCCGATTTGATGTAGAATTTTCAACTAACCTCGCTTATCTCAAGCTGGTCTTCAATTTATAAAGATCAGTAGTTACTAATTCAATATAGTTTGTGGAGTTTTAGGCTAAAAAAATGGCTTTTAAATCTGTAGCGCTTAGCCGATTTATTTATGATTCAACCATTGGAAGCCAAAAATTTTGATTAAAAATCAAATTGATAAAATTCTTCGACAGTGACACAGCACTGGTCTCATTAAAATTTAGTTCAACTTTAAATTCTAGTGAGAAGATGCGTGGACAACCATTTCAATTCGAGTTCAATAATTAATATACAGAAATTACAACGATTTAATAATTGGTAAAATTTAAAATAGAATAAGATTCTCAAACAGGAACCTACTTATACCGACATTAATTATTCGGTTATTATTGAACTTAGTTTACATAAGTCAATGAAATTAGATGAATCTTGCAGACAGTGTCGGATCGGATTTAAATTTGTGAAGAGTCGGATTCCATATTCCCATTTTTGATAAAGGTCAGTAATTATAAAAAAATTATTTTTCGATTCTTTTTTTATTTTTGTACTTAGAAAAACTAAGTTGGTTTTTTTTTATCTGGAGGTCTGATTTTCCGGGTTCCTAGGAACCACCCTTAAATCCGAGACTGCTAGCAAGATACATTTCGCAATTCAGAAACATCTTGAAGCGTACCCATGGATATTCGAAATTTTAAAAGGTTAAATAAATTTTATAAAACTATTTCATAAAACTGCAAATTATTATCTATAGTAAAATTTTAGAGGATTTCAACTACTTAACTTTCATTATACTTGCACTGAACTGAAGACCAAATGCAAGAATGATCCTTGAGTAGTTTTTAATAGTATGCTGAGACTATTTTTACATGAGAAATACTTGAATGTTGTATCGATATGAAATTTTATTCATCTCTCTGATACCTATGACCAATAATTGATTATTTCAGACAAGGGCGTCAATATATCGATTGTGAGAGAGAGTCCAAATTTTCTGAGCTGTCCCTTATGTCCCCCACCACCATTATTACTAAAAAAAATGTTCTTTTTTTTTCATGTCAGTTAGTTTTTTTTTTCGGAACTAAGGAGGGTTCAGACTTCCAAGACCCTCCTCTCATATATATGCATATTTCTTCTACTTTAAGTTTTATTCTTGCCTACTAAATTATAGAATACAATTCTTCGAATTTCTTACATCACAGTTTGTGCGTGTTTCAGTATTGTATTCTTGTATCCGGTTATTAAACTCATCTTTATTAAGGGCTGAAGTTTCCTAATTTTCCGGCTACATACCAAATTGAATCGTTTCATTTAACTGGTCAACGATTACAAATTTCTGGAAAGACCTTATAATTTCAGTGAATAAGAAAAATTCGGTTTTTTTAGCCATTCAATTAATTTCTTAATAGTCATTTTCCTGAACCTTTTTCTTGGAAAAAAAAAAAACTGGAAGTTATTTAAATATTCAACAAGAGAATTTCAAAATTTAAATATACAAAAAAAAATCTGACATTGAAATATACAAAATAAATTTTGTAGAAAATGAAACGTTGAATAATTTCAGAATTTTGAACTACACCGAGTGTATTTCAAACTACGTACTTTTTTACACTAGGATAAAATCTCCACTTAAGTGTAATTAATACGCATAAAAATATCTGTTTTTGAGAGTGGGTTTTGCAGAATAGTATATTATACACCAAGGTTCAAAAGTGAGTGTTTACATGCGCAGGAATGTTTGTAAAACGAGCGTAGCAAGTGAGCATTTCCCGAGTCATATAAACTCACTTTTAAACCATGTTGAAGAAGATATTTTTTATTATTAATGATCAGAAAGTGACAAACCGTAATTAAATGTCTCACAAATATTCTTAATGGTGGGAGAAGTACTTCCAATATGATAGAAAATGGTGAACATTCTAGCATTAGCATCAACAATTATTGTGCCGCTGTATGTAGGAAGTGAGATTATCATACAAGAAGTGCAAGGTTCGAGTCCCATTCAGGGTGATTTTTTTTCAATATTTCCATTGATAATTTTGATAGAGTGGGAGATTAGGTTACTTTTTTTAACATACAAAAAGAAGAAAAAGACAGGTATAATATTACAATTTAAATAAAAATAAAAACATTACTAGCTGGAACCTTGCAACCTCCATGCCTCAATGTAAAGTGAACATGCTTGAGTGAAAAACCTCCATGTAAAAATTTTTACGTGGAGGCAGGTTTACTTTATATTAAGGTTATGCTTCATCAATGATAAGCACTATTTTCGACTTGAAAAATATTCGTGTAAACATTGTCTTTCTGATCATAGGCTATATTATAAAAATAATATTTTTGATTAACCCGTTTTTTTTTATTTCTTCATTAAATCAACTACCTATCTCTTTGGACTACCTTATTTTCCAAACCATTTGTCAACTCAGTCGACAAATCACGATAAAAACAAAATTAAAGACGCTGATCTTCTGATAAATATTTTCATATCATATGTACCAAGGGACCAAAGCTACAAACTCACTCAGTGGTGGATCTCGGATTTTGCCAAGGTGGCGAGCGAATTTTATTGCCTTAAAAATATCCAACATACTGTGATTTGTGCTGGTTTTATGTATATTATACTAAACTGGAATTATATTTTCTTGCCTAAGGGGTGTTGGCCGCCTGACCATCCCCTTAAATTCGCCAGAACACATCGTAAATTAATTTTTTTTAAATTTCTAACGAACTTGCAGAAGCTAGATAAATTTTGAAAAATTCTCGATTCTTAGAATGAAATTTTGGTATAGCTCTAATAGAATATTTTATGAGTTATAGATTTATCCTCTTTAAGCGGTTAAGTTTCATCGATGACTCAAAATTTAACCTTTGAAACATTTTTTTCCAAATATTTTTTTTTGTTTGGAGAAAAGTGTATCAGACTTAATAAGCCTATAGAAGTTTTTATTTTTACACTTTTGTTCATGTTACGGTTCTTTTCTTAAAGAAACCTCCTCTCCACGTGTTGACGGTATCAAAGTTGTTCTTGTGTTCTAGTTTTATTGCAAACGCCAATTTATCGTTGATTAGCCTATTCCATTTTATTAGTTGTTATAATGTGAAATGTATTCTCTGCTCTCTGTCAACTTGTCAAAATCGTCTTTATTTAATCCCTATTCATAATTTCTTCCCTGCTCTCTGGTTCTCCTCTTTACATTCACCCTGACATATCTTTTGGACCAATTTCGAAAGAACGTGAAGAAAAAAAATGATCACGACAGACCTGGTCTCGTGCTATTTTATGTTGTCTTCCATAAGCTCGTACATAATTCGGACGCAGGAATCCTCATTAAATCTCCTGCTTGGCAGCCATCTTTACACAAACGAACGATAATTACGAACAACGAACGATATTCGTTCTTATATTCGGAGGAACGGAGAGAGAATGAAAAATATAAAACTGGAGGATAAAATTCCCGGCGATCGTGGCCATTAAGGTCTTCAAACTCAAGACGGAAGAAAAAGAAAAACGCCTTTTTAAATAAAGGAAAGAAAAAAACTAGAAGCCCTATTATAATTATACCCTGTCCGAGAAGTATCTGTCACTGCAAACGCGGATTGAGTGGAGGAGGTAGGCGGTGTGAAGAGAGAAGCCGGTTTTTTCATTATTATTACTATTTTCGAATTGATATGAACGAATATTAATCGAAGCCTTCTTAGTGGGTACGTCTATAGGAATCCTAGAAGTGTCCAGTTAATTGTGTTGAGCCGGTTTTTTCCTTACTCCTCTCCTGTTTGGCTTTCTTCGGCACGATGAACGCCCAAAGTCGTTCTTTCTATGGTTCAGTAAGTGCACGTCTTCAGCAACAACATTCTTGGATGTTTTTTTATGTCTGTATAGCTAGAAGAACTTGAGGTGCCGGTACGGAATCATTTTAATTGAAATTAAGGCTGTTATTCGTTCTGCATTGGCTGGAATTGCGTATTTAGATGGTGCATGGTTGACGAGGTCATGTTTTGAAATTTTTTTGAGAATGGGTGGAAAAATAGGTGTGTTTGAGGGAACTTATTAGTAGTGCCGATTTTCTGTGCCCTGGATTCGCCCTTGATTGTGCAAAAAAATCTTCGAAAAATTTTCCTTGATTATATCTGTTTGTGCACTAATCCGTTTCTCATATAATTTTTTTGTTGGAAGGAAAATGGAAAGTTGGCTTTGATTCTACTGCCACATCCACATTTGATATGGATGAATGAAAAGAGTTAAATGTCGAACAGTGCAGAGTGAATAAATAAATTTATAGAGATGAGGAGTAGTTTTAGGTATTTTAACTACAAATTTACTGACTAAAATAATAAAGGTACACTGTTAAGCCTAATAAACAAGATGACGGCATCAGTGTGTCCCTTTGATTAACTTTTTCAGATTTGTTTCGGAGGTTTTCTTTCTTTAGCGTCTTGTACTGTATAGCTGTCTGAATAAGTATGTCGAAGACCATCTCTAATTAATTTGATGTATCGTGTTTTTATCGTAAGTCATTTTTGTGTAATTATTGAGCAAGAATGTTTTGTGATTCTATTTTTGCTGGTCAAGTGGTCAAGTTTTTTATAATCGGTTATAGAAACTACCGGTATTTCTCACTCACTTTCGAAGATGCGCTAAATTTGCTGTTACTATTATTTTTGATTGTTGTCAACTTGAAGGAAATTCAGTTTCAAGGTTTACCCTATTTGTGAGTCCATGCTTCATTAGATCTAGTAAACAAGTACCTAAAATGAGCATCTTAAAGCTGAAAAAGAGTCAAATTCGAATAAATCATTCTGAGATTTTCTTGAAATTTTTAGCATTCATTGAAATCAATTGCGAATTAAATGGGATCATGTAGTGAGACTCTTTGTGTGGTCGTAAGTTTTTCTATCCAAAAATATTGCACTCTGGTTTACAGATATGAGATATGAATTTTCCTAATTGTTTTTTTGAAAGCCACTTTTTTTTTTTTTAAATCCTGGATCCGTCAGTATTCGAAATCATTAACAAATTATTCTTCCTCTTATCATGATTTATCTTCGACATCATATAAACGTCCTACAAAGAAGTGAGTAGAGACTACAAAACGCCAGAAGGTCGCCTGCTGCTTTGCTGGCATTCACCGCTGGATTGAATGACATTTTCTATTGGTGTTTTCTGCTATTGTGATTGTGAAGAACTTTTTTCAGTGCGAGCCTTGTTGACGTAAATTATCAAAATACACAGTCGGCTAAACACGCGCAGTAGTGCAGGTACTTAGTTGTTATTGCCCATGAGAGAATATTTTCTGTGTATAGACAAGTTTATATTACACTTTTCGTGGACTTCTAATCATATTGCAATGTATGAAGAAAATGTCAGTTTTACCTTAGTATCCTGCTACAGTTTATTGATGGAATTTTTGATTTTTTTTTCGTTCATTTTTGTACAATAATTTTATGACTACTATTTTCAATTACAACTATATTCTGTCGAGGAAATTTGAAAAATCTAGATATTCATAGTTCGAATTAATTTCAAAACTTCATTGTTGGTTCAGGAATCACTGTCAGTATTGGTCTGAATGCTTTAAACATGTCTAATTTTTTTCTTAAATATCTTCAGTGTAATGTTTTTCTTTGAGTGCAATGTTTGTAATACCACAAAATATCATCAGTACTTGGTCATGTTTTCATTGTTTGTTCTTCGTATTGAGGGATTTATGTACCTGTATGTTCAGATTTTGTGTTCATATTTCAAGCTCTTGTATAATTCACTTTATGTAGATTTAAACGGTTCTACAGATAAGCTATGACCCAATTTTGTAGTATAAAACAATTTTTGATCGTTGAAATAGTGTACTTTTATTATATTTCTGCATTATTTTTAAACTTGAATCGCATGGTTTACTAGGTAATGCTAGCGGTATAATTAAAAATCCATGAGCCTTTGTGGATCTTTTTCTTGATAAACTCTGAATTTTTGATGTACACTCGAAACTAGGAGTGTAAAAATTAGAGGTATTACCTCACGTCAAAAATAATTTTCTATTTAGAACTGCGGTTCTTGCTCCTTGAAATTTCAAAAAACAATTACAATCTCAACTAGTTGTCAACCGCGGGCTCCGACTCTGTGTAGCAACATGATTTGAGACTTATAATCTTCCTGAGAGAAAACCCGAACAAGAAAGAGAGAACCATTTCGAGGAAGAAAGATAGAGCTGTTTTTTTCATCTTTCTCTCTTTTTTCTCGTTTGGTTTTTCAGTCTACAAACAATAAAGAAGTGAGGGATGTACTTGGAGCAAAATCTCAAAATTAGCACTTAGGGAAGCTACAGACTTCCGTAAAGTCTTGAAACCTTCCTTGAGACAACCCACTTGCTAAAAGTAACCAACTGTTTTACATAAAATGACTCTCCTTCTTCCGTCACTTTCCCCCTCTGCTTTCTTTCGTCTCCCTCATTTCATTTTCAAACCTTTTATTTGACTGATCCATGCATTCAGCATAATATACCTACACTTCAATTTTATAAGTTTTTGGCGTTCTATATCTCCGAAAGAGGATGATACAGAAATATGAAATTTTGTGGACTTAATAAATATGTTGAAGCACTGAAAAAATTTCAAAAATTTTTTTGAGGTAGTGAGTGGGTCAAAATCCACAACTTTTTCCCCGGGAGGGCTACGGATTTTTTCTTCTGAGGATACATTTACATGGCGAGACTTTTCTTTTAACACCTCAATCATGAAAATCGGTCCAGCCATTCTTTACAACTTAGTTTCACAGTATAAAAAATCTTGTAGAAATTAAGATATAAATCCCTTGTGTATTGTTGAAAACTACTTCTTTCCATTCATTCAAAAAAAAGTGTCCTATTTTGATCACGGGTTTATCGAAAATTAAGTTCTGTAAAAAAAGGATGAAGGTTTATCATTAATTTCTATCTGTGACCGATTATTTTACCATGAAAACGATGTATGTATTTATGCTGAAGTAGATCTGGGAAAATAATGTAGCTGTTTTTAGCATCAGTTGTGAAATTTCGGCTGGAACATCTTGATGGGCCTCGTCAGTCCCAACAAATCACTCACAGCTAACATCCACTAACTTGGAAGAAAGATTTCATAATGATAATCGAAAACGATTTATTGCAAAATATATGCTCAGTTTCAGTATGTACCTATGTGTGTCGTCATGTCAGCTCGCAGTTGGTCCGCAACGACTTTTCTAACGTTTTATTATGAAAGTTATCTAGTTTTTATCGAACTTTTACTCGGATTTTCCTTTTGTTTTTCATTAACACGCGACTCATACATTGGCTTATAGTTTTGTCGCAACCATTATTTGTCTACGCGTCGAACTTTCACCAATCAACTTCTCTAAACGACTGTACCCTGTTGGTCTTCTCACAGTTTCTTTGTTTCTTATGCGACTTCAAGCAGAGAACGATAATTGCCATTACTGTACCCTGCGGCCTCATCAAGAACGCTCGCAGATTTAATTTTGACGGTGACCGACTTTCATCTTCAAACGGTGTTTATGAAGGATTTTTGTTTTTTTAATCTGAAGAACTTTATCGAAAGACGATGTGTAATCAGTACGCAAGACTTGCGAAGAATTTTTTTCAATTTTGAACTTCATTTTGATCGAAATCTTTCGATCTGTGCTAAGATTTTGTCGTCTCTATCCTTCATTATGTGCTGAGCCATGAAAAAGAATCTGGTAGCCTGCAATTGAAACTCGTTTGAACCAGAAGTATTAAATTAATAATAAAAAGCTTAATCGGTGATAAATATCTTGTATACAAACGTGTCTAGAAAAAATTATGAAATCCGGAGTTGATTCTCCCGCTGTGCCAATGAAAATTATGCCATAGGTTGGCGAACAAAGCAGCTTTTTTGATTGGTCAATTCGAGTCGTGTTTTTTTTTCATGATGGTGGTCGTGTCGTGAATTTTAAAATACAAGTCTTCAATACAAATTGAAAAAAAAAAAAAAATGAAACTAAGAAAAAACTGCATGTAGCATTGCGTGATGATTATGAACCAATCTTCGAGACGAATATATTATTGTTCTTAGTTTTTATGCTCGGAATCTAAAATTTCGATGTTATAGAAACTGAGGAAAAGAAATTAAAATTTTTCATTTCTCATTTTCATCGCACTCCTTATTTATCGTTGGAGTCATACCTGATTGAAGTATTGTCTTTCATTTAATTTTGAGTTCTTAAATGGCGTAACCATAGATTTACTTGTATTTGGTGAACAGTAACGATCAAACTTTGTCTTGCACTTTTCGCAAAACCAAAACCAAAACCTGACTGTATAAGTCTAATTTAGCCATCAGTAATCGTAATAATGCTATAAGCGATAACAATATCAAAATCACTACTTAACTTGGCTAGATCAAAACCAAAACTACTATAATTTTGGTCTTGGCCTTTCTTTTGTTCATCTTTGTTGATGAATTATTCGACAAAATTTCTTGTGCTTAGCGGTAGAAAACGATTTTTGTGTTCACCTAGAGATGCAGTTTTATAACCAATCTTTAGTTCTTAAATTGAGTGTAAAACGTAAACAACATTTATTGAATCGGATTACAGCTGTACTTTCAGTTGTTGGGATGGTCCATTAATATTACGAAGTCATAATCAGTAGAAAGTAAAAAATAAAACGTAGGTATTAAATATATTGAATAGACTCCTCTGATTGTAGTCCAAAGTATGTATTTTGTAGATTGTTGATAGGCCTTTTATGTGTGCAACAGAAAATTTTCGATCAATTTGTGACCCATTATTAAAATAAAAATATAAAAATCCTAGCGAATGGAAGTTTTCTACGAGTATTTTCTTTAAAAAATTTATGATACTTCAACAGTTCAATGAAAACAGTTATCATCAAGACCTTAGAGAGGAAATTCGGGACGGGGTAAGAAAAAATTTATTGATCCTCCAAAAAATTTAAAATTTCATCTGTGTTCAGTGCCGTTTACAGGATTTATTTGTGGGAAGGGTTTTACACAAAATTTTTCTAGGGGTTCTCATGACAGTCTACTTATTTTTCTATCTGTCTTTTTAAAAATGCTGGGCTCCTAAAAATCATGGGCCGGGGATATCCCCCTGTCCTTCGTTGCGCATAGTTATTATTGAAACCTGTTATAAACTTATAATAGATTCAAAAAATATAACTATGAAATTTCGAAAGATATTTTTAGCAAGCCTAATCGGCACTTGAAGTAGTAGCACTGCAGCATTCGTCTCATTCTTTGACTATATAGTAATGGATCAATAAAGCTTCATAAGCCCAATGTAATTTTTAATTTCAAGACATGCGGACATAAAAGCAGGAAACTTCGTGTATATGGTGCGTACTTTCGATGTTTTGCTTGGTTTCATCGATTTAGACAAATTTTAATAAGGGTCATCCCTTAAATTCACAGGGATACCGTACATAAACCTATTTCAAAGTACATCATGTAGTACAGAATGGTTGCCTATTTAGCGCCGTTATGTCGAATCTGAGATCATTGTTCTTTACTGCATGATCCAGTATTGTATAGAGTCAAATATCTCATCGTTATTGAAGAATTGCTTGAAAAAGAAAAGAAAATTATTTATTTGTAAAACTGTCCTGAAATAGCCTTAAAACGAGTGTCGACTACACCATTAATGAGTACGATATCTCGAAAAGTGACGAAAAAGAGTAAAAAAAAAACATCTAGCCTATTTATTAAAGGTAGACATAAAAAGAAGAGAAAAATTATTATTTCTCAAAAAAAAAAAAAATTGTGGTAGGTTAAGTGATTTATGCAGTCGGTGGTCAGGTAATATTTTGAAAGTTGCGGTCTTAGGTACTGCTGCGAAATCACGTCTACATTTTGGTTGTTCGGAAATCTTCCATTCAATTTTGGTGATCCTTTATTTGTAATAAAAACTTGACAAATGATCGTAGGTGAAGGTGGATGGGATGTGCAAAGAAGGGCTTGTGTCATCCGAAGGTAAAAACTTGTGTTAATATCGGCGGGTGGCTATTATTAATTGTGTGTTCGGCATGTAAAACGACAACCCTTTTTTGATTGCGAAGAAAGCTGAAAAGGAGTAGAAAAGAGGAAAAGAAATGAACGTTAGCCAAAAAGAATATTTCCTTTTGCAAATGCTCCCTAAAACGTTTTGATGAATTTGTTTACTTTCGCAGTTTGTGACTTAATAATTTGTATTATACTTACTTTTCATCCCTAGTACCTATGTTGCTTAATACTTTAATAGTATGTATCTTGATAAATTATTTGAATTTTTAAGCTACAAAAATAATATTTGTTGGAGATAAGTAATAGTGAAACCTTTTTCAACAAAACTGAAGAATTACCTTGCAACAACTAAAAAATTACAGATTCGGTCTCTAAAAAATTGAGTGTTTTGCTTAAAGATACAAAAATTTAATAAATTTTTCAATTTTCGATTCTGATTTTTCATTTTTCAATTTATTCTGGGAGAAAATGGTGTTGGAGTACCGTCGAATATGATTCTCAGCAGTCAAATCACAAAATATTTCTGACGTTTTTTGTTGACCTACCTTAGAAAATAAGGAAAACCTGTTCTTTTAATTAAAAATAGTTAATAGCATGCTACTGTTACTGAAAAATTAGTTAGTATTATCTAAATTTTGAAGAAATATTTCACCAATCATTCAAAGTTTGATTGGTATGCATGAAACTAGTTGGTGTTGAAGAAATATTTAAAACTTAAGATTTACATCGATTCGATGAAGAAAAAATTTCCAGCTTCGTTTTCGTCGTATAGGAAGCGATTAGACCCCTGATATCGCATTTTTCGTATGGCCGCCTAATTTATCTTGCAAGGTTTATTTCATTCACTTAATGGTACTGCAGGTATCGTGGCTAATGAAAGAACTACGATTCACTGAGATGAAATATTGTAAAATGTAATTCATCAAAATCAATGAACTTGCGATTTTATACACTATGACAGTCACTAACGCAATAAAATTTTACGTAGTTCTTGTACTTACATCTGGGGGTGCTAAAATCAAGTTTGGTCGTTATCTGTTATCCTTTATCAAGGCTTTTTTTTTCAATTGAATTTTCTTTGCATGTGTCCAACCATCAGTAAGCCCTAGGGCATACTGGTAGCGACGTGGCTCTGAATTTGTATGGGTTGTCAAGATCGAATCCACTCGGGGACAGTTCTTTATTTTTTTAACTTTATTTTGGAGTTTTGGACGTGAGTCTTTGATGGGAGGAATGTTACGTGTTTTATAAAAATGTATTTTAAAAATTTCATTTTTACTTAGCATATTAATAAAGTTGTTTTTTCTCTTTCAGGATTTGGATATTATTGAAGCATTATGGAAGTACGACATATGCGTAGAAAATGGCGATTCAGCCGATGACACGTCTGATAGGCAAAGTAGCAATAGTGTTGTTGCACCACCCGATGAACCTTTTGCGCCAGATGGTTCACCATCGCTAACACCCGAACAGACTGATCCGTTTGACGATGCAGTTCCTAGAAACAATACAGCCAGCCCCAGTCGAGAGGAATTATTGACCAGCGAGGTAATGTTTCATATTATTATTGTTGGTTGTGTCAAATGTTTCCTAAAAATTTCGAATACAGTTCGTTAATTTAAATTGTATCTAAATATGAAGTTTAAATCTACCATCTTTGATACACAACTTCCTTACATCTGTTCATGATATGACAACTAATAGAATTCTCATGTTTATAGAATCCGATTAACCTCTAAGTAGCAAGAAAATGGAAAGTGAAGATAGATGAATTCATTTCACATACTTAGTTGTACTAATATAAGGACTAAATCTTCAGTCTTTAAAATCCCATCTATATGACGAAACGGGCCTGAAAATACGCTAATTTTCAAAATTTGATGTAATCAAAAATCTGCATTCCCGGAATCCTCAAAGATTGTCAAGGGTTGATCTTTGAATTTTATGTTTATCTTATCATAAATGAAACAAATGAAGTATTACCCAATTCTGTTAAAAAAAAGTGTAAAAATCTGAAAATAACTTGAAAAACCATTTTACCTTTTACGTAATCTGTCCAGATGGGATAAATTCCATTTCTGGATTTTGTTCTATACCATCATAGACATTATTCACAATAGAACACAAGTACAGATTGGATTTAGGATACAGATGTTCCTGGGCCCAAAATGAAAAACTTAATAAGAGCTTTCACAGAACTGGATTTGAAAAAAGTTTCATTTTTTGTAATTTGTAATTTCTGGATACGTTTCTTCTGATTGAGAAGATTATGGAAAATTTTAATTTTCCCATTATACTTATCTGAATAATTATGTAGAATAAATAATACGAATGTAATGAGAATCTCCTCATCAATGGTATCTTCATTTAGAATTCAGGTGTGAAATTTGGCATTGATTTTTAGTAATATTTGTAGTTTTCTTGTTTTATAATACTTGGTAACTGAATTGGATACTTTCCAATCATAAACCCTGAAAAATTATGTAATCATGCCTATATATGCATGTTTATGAAACTGCATTTGGGGATGCAGATGTTTCACAATTATTTCCAGTTTGATAAATAATTATAACGAAGTTGCACATTGTTTTACAGTTTCCAAACTTTATAAAATATTCACTGGTATAGAACAAATCCATGGTTCTCGTTGAGTTTCCCCTTATGGTAATATGGATTTTTCAAACAGGGAATTTCTGGAGCCAAAATTTCCTGAATCCAGAAAATATTATTAGTTTCTCTTCATTTAACAGGTCCTATATATGATGGTGTGGAACAAAGTCAGTTTCTTTTTTCTTTCTCACCTATGAGAATAATTTTATTCTGATGACAAAATGAAGAGATTAAATTTTTCATGATTCTGGTTTTTAATTTGAATACTATTATTATAGTTTTTTTCATAATAGTTCTACACGATATGAATATTGAAGACAGATAATTTTGTTGAAAGTAGATTTGTAACTCTTGGTATGGTCCCATATTTCACAAGTCTTAGAATTTTAAAAGTTTGTTATTTCCTGATCCATTTCACCACATTGAAAAGTTTTTACAACATGATAATTCTAAAATTATATAAACTTGTCTAATTAGGTGGAATAAATTTCAATAAATGTCATAAATATCTCTCAAACTTTATTATCTCCATTTAGTATGCAAAGGTCAAGTTTTATTTTGATTTATGGTAAAAGACTATTATAATTTCCAGTTTGGATAATACTGATAATGAAGTCTTGTACAGTTTTACCATTTTTGGACTTCAGATTATAAACACTAATATAAAACAGATGTGCTTTCCTTCTTTTTTTTTTCTTTATAATATAATAATTTTATCCAATTGTAGTTTCAGGTTTAGAAAAACCTTTATCCTAAATCCAATCTGTACGTGCGTTCTACTGTAATTACTGTCTCTAATAGTAAAGAGCAAAGTTTAGAATAGATTTTATCCAGTCTGGATAGATTACTTCCTTATAGTGGTAAAAATTGTTTTTATTTAAAAAAACGAATGTGCGTACATAGTGCGTAAAATGAGACTATTTACACATACATAATCACAATTTTTCACATATTTGTAGTATACTTATACGTATGTGCAAAATATATGTATAACATATACACACAATATTATATGTGGTGTGCACATTCTAAGTAGGTATCACATTGTGTATATATATATGTAATGTGTTTTTTTTAACGCACACGCACATGCGTATGTAGGTACGTGAAATGAGACTATTCACGCCTATGTACTGATAATTTTTCATGCATAATTTGAGTATGACACTCATACTTATTTAATACGCTTCACGCCTATTCTGACGCATATGTCTAAAATCACATGAAACATAAAGTTTGTCAGGCATCATACACATAATTTTATGCATCGTACTCCAAATTTTATGTGACGTACTTACAACCAACTACTGAAAATACCACAGAAGGGTACCATTCTGTGTGATACAATATAAGGGTGAAAACTGTGAATATATGGTGTTCAAATCCTAACAGATCCATAAAATTTTTCTTTTTTTTCTTTTTTTTTTCTTTTTTTATTGTTAATCCATCCAGGGTTGTATGGCAAAATTTTTTTTTGGACCTACCGTTAAGACTCTAAAAGTTTCAAAAAGGTTGTAAAACATTATTTTTGAACAATTATGTGCAGTACATCATCATATATATTTTCAGATGTGCTGATTGCATATTTGATGATAATATTTTTATTGAATGCTCCTTTGGAGCCCCTGGCTTTACAAAAGCTGCTGAGTTTCATTATAAGTTCCACTTGTGAGGTTCAATATAATTATCATTCGATATAGCTTAAATTTGGTTGGTAGTTGGTTCCAGACCTATACACTACTAATTTGAGTTTGGTCAAATTTGAATGATTAGTTCAGCCTTGGAGGATGAAAAAAGTTTAATTAGTGGGGGTAAGGTTTAATTATTATAATAGAGGGCTGAAATTGTACAAACATGCCTTCCCAGCAAATATGTGCTTGTGGTACTTACAATTTTCCAATTTTAGTCATTACTCCTCATTCACCTCTTTCCGAGTTATGGGACTCTGAAAAAAACTAAGCCTAGCTGTCTTTCATGGATTCATTTGATGTGACTTGATTATCCAAATCCAATGACATATCATTTATTGTTGTAGCATAAATAGGAGGCAAGTTATAGGAGAAATACTTGGGTGGAGATAGGTTTTTCTACAGGGGTCTGATTTTTCTCAACCTCAGTACACTTTGATAAACTAAATCCAATACTGCAATGTTCATTGTTATAACTCAATTAGGAGGCAAGTAAGGAGTAAAAAAATGTTGAAACTAGGGTTTTGGAGTTTTGTAGGTGCCAAGACCACCAAATGGACACAATTTTGCATGAGGTCGATGTGCCTTGTCTTGGCAAGCATTTTGATACTTGGCTCATGTGTTTAGTATTATTAGGGGCAAAGACATTTCCCCTTTTTAGAATTTTTTTTTCACTCATTTTTTTATTTTGAAATAAGATCTGGTATGAATTCATATATCCTTTGGTGACCTTGGATATAAATAAACCTCTTTTTCTGGCTAACACCTTTTGTACAATTCATGTATAATCATGTACATTTATTTGTGACTATATGTACTTTCGATCCCCTTTCTACATTAAATTGTGCATACAATGTACTTTTTTTGCATACTCAGATTATGCTTTTGCAGTAGAATTTGTATGCATACATTGAAGTAAGCTTATAACATATTTTTTTGGTATGCTTAGATTAGGCATTGACGTTTAATAATGTACGCATATGTAGATTTTATGTAATATGTACTATTTCTAAATATTCAGAATCATTATTTCCAATATAATATTGTCCATATCTGTGTTCAGATACATTCTGCATAGATCAAAACGTATGATTTTTGGCATATGTAACTCGCTTAATATTGTACATAGGCTTGGTATTATACATGAAACGTACTTAGAAAGTACTATTTTTTCTGAAAAAATTGAAAAATGTACAATATTATTCGTTAACGTACACTAAAAACGCACAATTGTGCGTCATACACCTATTATGAGTATGTGTAATGCACAATTTTTGTCAATAGAGGCAAAAGTAAAAATGAATTTTCAAGTTATTTTCAGATTTTCTTACATTTTTTTAATGGACTTTGTAATACTTTATTTATTCCGTGTGTGGTGTTACATACCCATGAGATAAACATAATATTCGAAGGGAAATCCTGGATAACTTCTGATGATTCCAAAAATTCAGGTTTTTGATCGCATCAAATTTTGAAAGTTTGCATATTTCCAGGCTCATTTTATCATATAGATGGCATTTTAAATGCTGAAGATTTAGTCCTTATATTAGTACAACTAAGTATGTGAAATGAATTTGTCTACTTTCACTTTCCATTTTGTGACTACTTAGAGGTTAAGCATAAGATTTTATTGCAAATCTAATAGGAAAGAGAAATACACTGACATTTTAACTTTTGGGTTTCAATATTATTAATTATACTTACTCATATTCTCATATTCGATTAGAATGTAGTCATGCTTATTTTTGGGAGGATGTTGCATCAACAGGGCAAATAAAATCAATTTAAACACACATTTTGCATTGTCACTGACATTCTGATTTATGCTGATGTGTGGACAAATTTGACTCCAACTTCAGAGATTTGGGTATTTTAAACGAATCTTTTGAATTTTCATATTTAAATTTAATTTGTAGTTAATAACTATACCTTACACTGAAAAGTAAAAAATATATTTTTTAAATTCAATATTTAAATTTAAAATTCAATAATAAATTTTAAATCAGAACTTAAAAGTTGATATTAAATTAAATTATTATCTAACTAACAAGATTCAGTACGAAACATTTTATCTTTGTTGTGTTTAGCATTAATCACAAGATTTGATGATATGCAGTGTGAGGATTGGATAACTCGTATGAGGTTAGAGGCTCAGCCTCTTGATGATAGTTGCTGCCTCAAGATGGCTAATATTGCATACTGCAAGTTAAACCAAAATAATGTTTGTTTGTAATTAATTACAAAATCTTGCAAGTAAATTACAACATCCTGATTGTGATGAATCAATAGTTCACTCATTGGGTGATTTTATGATCAGGCTTATCATTGCCCATGCCATATTTTACTGGTTACCATAGCAACCATAAAATATGTTGTAATTTGTTATATAAAACCATGAAAATCTATGCTAAATCTCCAGTGTTCACTGAGGTCTTGGCTCCCCATACCTTGTGCATGATTTGTAGTGAACATGCAATAACTTCAGAAAACCTTTTATTTTGAAATATCTTCCTTGACATAAGGTATTCCACAGGCAGGTTATGCAGGTCTAAAAATTACATTTGTTGGAGGCAACTTTTTTACCACTAACTGTTATCATTTACGCCTCATGGATAGATTGAGATGCTCAAATTTTCTGTTTATCGAATTTTCTAAAATTTGAGATTGATATAGATTATTTTTTCATTCTCAAAAGTCTCTAGTACCTAAATTTCTATTACATATTTGGTCTAGTTCTTCAAAAATACATACATAGTACATACATACATTCATACTTAGAAACATACAATTATTGCTCTTATTATAGTATAGGATTATTTTGCTTAATAGTACCAGTAATGTAAATAATTTTTGAAACTAAGAGAGGAATAGTCCTGTGAAATAGAACATTGCTCTACTTAAGAAAAATCTAGTGGAATAAAATATTCCAAAGTTGTATTTCAAAAATATCTTTGGAAATTTTCAGTTGGACCAAATTATTTTTCAAATATCTGGAATAAAATTCCTATGAGTTTTTTTAATCTTTATTACTGGTTGAAGACACTGATATAAAATCTTGAAGATGATTGTTTTATGCTTTATATGCCTTTTATTTTTCAAACCTTAAAGTTCTTCAGATTCTTTTGAAAATGTTCTAAATTATTAAGTTAATTAGTAATTATTTTTTATAATACATAAACAGAAAGGGAATGTTTACACCAATTTTTACAAGCATACCCTTCTTTTTTTTATTTTTCTATGTTAAAAAAAAATCACCTAACCTCCAACTCCATCAAAATTATTAATGGAAATAATATTTTTTTAAATCCCCTAATTGGGAAGTGAACCTGGCACTTCTTGAGTGTCAGTCACACTCAATTGCTGATGCATTTTAGGAAATTTTTACCGTATTATAACACATTAAAAGTACTTAACTCGAAATTGAGAATGTTTATGAAGCATTCATTTAACATTTTATTTTTCTATCTTACACAATTTTTTATACCACAGTACATGTGGAGAATTGAACATTTCTTTAGCTTTATGTCTCTGATCTTGGTGTATAATATACTATTAGATAATAAACGATCAGAATAGAATATTTTTGCTAGTATTTTGCCAGTGAAAGGTAGCTCTTATCATTGATAAATGTAACCTCAATGTAAAATGAATGCACTTCTATGTAAAAATGTGAAGCATCTTTTTACTTGGAGGTATGTTCACTTTAACTTGACTATCTTTCTGTAAACACTTTTAAACTTCTACACTCATAGCTACACTGATACTCATTCCACAGCTCATTCATTTATCTCCAGTTATATTTGTTTCTAAATACTTTCTAAATCTCCATACATTAGTTATTTCAATTGCTGCAATTATACACTACTGAAATGTAACTTCATGAACATCTTCATTATTTTGTTAATTACACCAAATCTGTCTTTCTCAACCTCTATGTTAAAGTATCGCTTGGAACAGATTTTTGTGCTATGAAACAAACAAAAAAAATTTTAATTAATTTTGTGAATTTAAATATTTTGTCAGTCACAGTAAAATGCTTTGGTTTGTAATTTTATGTAATTTTGTGCAAATTTTAAAATAGTTGGGTAACTTAGTTCCAACTTGTTTTGTTATTGTCATTTCGAGCTATACCCTTTGGCTGAAAAAGTTTATTATTGCTGAAATTGTAGTTATTTTGTTGTTTGCTGAAAGCACTTTTGCCTCATTTGTGTATAAATTCTATCCAAGTTAGCAAATTTCCAACGCTGTTGTCGATTGTTGAACTTGTTAGGGGTCCTGCTTGTGTTGGCTGAAAGTGTGTAAAGTCATAAGTTACCTCCCTGCTTGTGTGGAACTAATTTGTCAAATTCAAATTAATAAAATATCATCTTGAGCTAACACAATTCAAACAGAAAACTACTCTTCAGTTTTAAACTTACATTGTCAAATTGGCTTTACAACATCAAAATCATCTTTAATCCCTGTTGTAGTATAAATTGTCAACTCAAATCGTTAAAATTACAAAATTTCATTGAAGTTTGTCCTCAAACAACTTAAGTGCTGTATTCTATATCATCATATTTGGCAAAGTTGTGGTTAAATTCATTACATTGAGAATAGTTATAATTCAACGTTATTTGATCATCAGTCATAAAACTGGTTGTCGTACTCAAAAATTGTCTTTGACTATGAACATTGTCAAATGCAAGATATTCAAAAATTTTATTTGTAAAATTTCATATTTTTGTGCATTTTATTATTTATTATCCAAAATTCTCGTAATTTTTGGATATTCTTGGCTGTAAAAATAACTGCAATCGAACAATTTTCAGCAAGTCATTTACATTTTTTGTTGAGTAAAGGATGAAAATTGTAAGCACAGAAACAATGTTTTAAGCCATTATGTATGTTATTCAGCAAAAGTAAACAAACAAATGACAAATTCAACCAGAATGTTAAGTTCATCGAAGTGAGTTTTCTTCCAACAAGAAAGTCAGTGCTGCTAATGGAATAGCACAAAAATATAAGTTTATCTTATTAAGAGGTTGTGTCTATATATGAATGAATAAACTAGTAGAGTGAAGTAGTTAGGGAATAGTATCTCAACACCCCCTGTGATTCCACACAACCAAATTTATAATAGAATCATATTACTGAAGCATTAAAAAAAAGTAAATAAGTAGAAAGGACAAAAAATTAAAACATGAAATAATAAAACGATGCAAATGACTAGCAGCGGTTACAAAAAAATTTGTACCTAAACATATATAGGTAAAAAAACAATTACATTCACTAAGATAAATGGTAGACATATAACATATGATGGGGAATAGAAATGGGTTTAATAATGTAGAATACATTTTATATGGAATGTGAATATCATTAAATATATAAATAATTGTGGTACAGTCAGAGAGAATCAGTATCTGTTCATCATCTAATAAAAATATAAATTATGAATAATTGTGTGGCATAGGATATAACCTATGGTTGGAATCAATAAAATTTTATGGTGATATGGATACCAATAAGAAAGGAAGAGCAGTTATGGGAAACCTGTTGAAAGTAAAGATGAGGTGAAATGGTGAAGCAAATTTTTTTGAACCACATAATTTATAATAGGCGTTAAAAGACCCAGTGCCCATTTGCAGTTCAAACCAAAAAAATCAGAAATTTTGAAGGGTTCTTTGTTGGTTAAGAAAAAGTAAAATAAATTATCCAAAAAGTTAACTTGAACAGAGTATCCTTGTGATTAAACATTCAAAAGTTTTCCAATCAAGAGCTTAAATCAAGATGTTAACCAATTGATTGGAGGAACTTATATCATTAAAAGATATGATTATTTGTTGGAAGGCCTCCAACAAGGCATAGCACGTAATTGTGAGAGACCTGGATTGCTTCTGGCCTCAACCCGATGCAATACAAGATGCGGATCCTCAAATTTTTGCACAGATTTGGTTATAGAAAAAATGCTTTCCACTAATCTCCATACCATGGTGATATCATTTAGAGCATCATGCAACATAATTAGCTCAGCTACAGTTTATGAAGTTGCAACTGTATGTTGGCAGTGAATGGTCCAATTTTGTAAATTGCTGCAAACAAAAATAAGATTACCAGTAATGGAACGCCCTTCCTGATTAATATCGATGGGTGTTTCATCCACTTTAGGTACATATGACGCATCAACAAATGCTTTTATCTGGGATTGATTAGAATGGAAAACTAATGCATATTCCCATATGGATTTTAAATTTGTAGAATTTCACCATTTGGGACAGATTGAAAATATGAGAAGTAATTAATAGAAAATGTGATGTCTGGTCTAGTTAGCCTAGCCACATACAATATGTTCCTAATCATTGCTCTATATTTGGTATCATTAGTGCCATCTGTAGGCTTATTAACTTTAAGCCCAGTCCTCATAGGCGTATATATGGTTTTAGTATCAGTCATCTTAAATTCTTAGAGAATATTATCTGTTTATCTAAATTGTGTTAACATGACTTGTTTATATAATATCACAGTTAATTTCAAAACTAACAAAAAATATGGGGTTTGACTAATTTAACCATGAAGTATTAATTAAATACATCTATTAGTTTCTTCATCCAATTGTTATTGTTGTTTGCAAGAATCATGTCATCGATGTAGACAATTAATAAAAGGCCGTAGAGCCTTTCAGCCCTTTCAATTAAGATAGCATAAAGTGTTTCTATTGTTTTTTGGTTCTATGGCAAAGTGCCAAACTCTAAACAAGTCATATCATATTCCATATCTAAAAAAATTAGCAATTGTTCAATCTCCTGTTTTTCCAAATTTTTTCCATAATCTCTTATTTTTTGAGTGGATCTAGAAAAAAGGTCTAAATATTTCCCCATATTTCTGTCAGCATTGAATCTAAAGTTTTGAAAGTATGCTATAGCATTTATGTAAGTGACCTGCATATGGCTTTTATATCACTCATCTAAAACTTTTAATATTTGATTGACTGTTCAGAGATCTTTTACTTTTTCTATAAGTTCATTGTGAAGGCCTTGATATATAAGCTCTTTTCCATTTTCCTGGTTACAAAAATAAGACATTTGGCCAACGATATTTGCAGGGGCCTCAGGATTCAGAAAATCAGTAATTTAAGGCTCAAAAACAAAACTTATGCTTCAGTGTTGTGCATTATTGAATATAAACCTTCAACATAAAGAATGGAAACCATAGTGGTCTTCCATGTATCATAGTTTTGACCATCAAAAGCTTTTTAGTATCAAATTGAGACATATTGGTATATTAGAGGAAAAATATTTGTGGATTGAGATCTTACCTCAGAGCACAAGACAGCTTAAAAATATGGGTAACACAGGCTCAACAACTTGATTCAGGAATGCAATTATTATAAATACATAAAATAATTCAATAAAATTGAATGCCAATTAAAAAAAATTACCAACGATGAACTGATTTCTTCGCCATGCCACATGTAATTCTTCAAATGATAGGTCAATAGAAAAACTCCTTCGTCAAATTGTACCATATTTGTATAAAATGATCAAAAAGTTGGACTGAACATAACAAATTATCATCTCAAATATGGAAGTGAATAATTACTAAATCAATCAAAAAAAAATTATATGATTGGATAATGTATGAGTATTACAAAATTTAATATAATGCATTCAAGCAAGTCAGTGTCAAACACAAAGGTATTTAAACAGAATGGCAAATCAATTTTTTAATCATCGTGACTCAGCAAATAAATTCTCCAACCATTTTTTTCATACCACAGGTTGTTTCCAAAAATCAAAGGTTGCAATGTCAATAAATCAAAATTACTAAAATTAGAAAAATCTATTTATAGTTTGAAAACTTCAAGTAAAAATTAGATTGAGTTATTAAATTCTCATCTTTCAAGTTCCAATTTTACAAAATTCAAAGTTGACAGATGTGTGTATATCTGTAAACATGATTCAATTTTTGTGGGATAGCCTTTATGATAATTTACATTGATGACATACTACTTGCAAAAAATCATTATCATGAAACCCTATTCACAGTGAAAGTGATCAATAACCCAACTTATTTTGTAGGTTTCAAAATTGAAAGAGAGAATCACAAGTTATGAAGCTCACCCAAAAACAAAAAACTGAAAAGATTTAAAAATTCCAACTTAGTGATTCCAACCCTTCAAAAAGACCTATGAAGACAGGCTTGAAATTGAACAAAATTAACAGCATAGACAGTAGGGAATAAAGATCCATGATAAGTGCACTATTATACATTTCTAGAGGCACTAGGCTAGACATTGCATTCTCTGCAAATTACCTTTCTTGATTCTAGAATTGCTCCAATGATGTTAAGAAAAATCATGTCTGCCATATCATAAGGTATCTGAAGTCAACTATTGACATCACTCCTATTTATTGTTTGAATTCTGATGGTATTTCCACCTATATTGACACCTCCTACACACCCCACATCGACAATGAACCTATAAATATGGAACAATTAGAAATGACATTGAAGTTGCATGGCTTCTTAATCATGAATTCTTCCAGGCTTATACTCCATTTAAAGTTTTCAAAGAAAACATTTCCAATATCCATGTAATTTCTGGAGCTTTTAGAAACAACTGAGAGCTCTGATGATTAAATGCTACAGACTAGCCCAAGCACATAAACATACAGTTTTTTAATTTGAACAAATGACAATAGAAGATCAATTTGCCTATCTACTTACCAAAGCCTTATCCAGTAGACAGCACATTCTTGTGACAAAATAACTCCTTGAATCTCCATATGTTAATCCAAAATCATTTCCATCAAATCTGAAACTCGATCCTTCATCTAAAACACATAAATTCACCGGTTAATATCTTAATAATCTTATAATACATTTATTCATCTTATTATTAACCTGAATGTAACTGATTTTCCACATTCATTGATCTTATTTCTTCATTATTTATTTCGTTGATCTGAAACATAAAATACCTGTACTAATATTTAAAATTCATGCATACATACGCCTTAATGTGAATAATTTATGTGCTTATCGTATTTTTTGTTTCTTTATCAATTCTAGTTCTCATTTCATGTCAACTTTTACCATTTTTACTTTTTATTCAATTTTATATATTTCATTTTTATCAATCTCATATTTATTTATTTTTGATTATTTATTTACATTGTTGCAATGTTAAATCATCCCATTCAAAACCAATATGTAAAGTATATGTCATTAACTTTTGCTTAATCTCTTACAGTTGTGCTTGGTTCAAAGGATTGTAGGGGGTGTTGGGACCACCAGTCCTCTTCCCCTCACACTTGCGAACACTGGACTACCTTTCTATGAAAACTTTTATACTTTTACACTCACGGTTACACTAATATTCGTTTCACCACTCATTTGTTCATCTCCAGTCATATTCGGTCCTAAACACTTTCTAAATCTCTATACATTAATTATTTCCATTTCTGCAATTACACACTTTTAAGACGTAACTTCATGAACATCTTTATTATTTTTTAATGACACTGAATCTGTCTTATTCAACTTCTATAAATATCAATGCAAATGTGATACAGTATCGAGATCCCTACAACAAACAAATTTCTCTCCTCTCTTTGTCCCTTATAGTTTAAGGCTTTTTCCTACAAATATGTGCATGAGGGTGATAAGAGTTGAGCCGCCATCTTGTGTTCGTTTTTTCATGAATTTTACATTGTTTATTGTTACTATATATATAATAACTCAAAATGGCGATTCGTCTATCACCCTCATGCGCATACCTATAAGTAAAGATCCTTATTTATAGTAGTTCCTGTTAGAATTTAAAATCATCGCACTTGAAGTAAACGCTTTCAGAATTTACCTGAAAAGTCTCAAATTATCGACCTTAGAACTTGAAGATAATTTTTTACAGCAAATCAAGCTGTCAATACTGCTCGAGCGTGATAAGTTACCATTTTACTTGCGACTGTAAAAAATAAGAATATATACAAAAAAAAAAAAAACGTGGTTCATTAACATCTTCGGTTTTCATTTTTCCTCTTCTTTTTTTTTTTTTCTCCTCGGTGCTCTAACTCGAGAGAGAATATTTTCTAACTTTAGCGAAGCGGAGGCGATCAGAGTAGGTGTCATCCATTTTTTTAAACTCTGTATTTTTTTTCTTGTTATTTATTTCGACATTAGCATTACTGGTAAGATAGGTGTTGGTTGAGAGTATTGGGCGATGGTTACATCGAGGTGGTGCTCTATGGTTGACTGGTACAGACGGCTCGATAGGAATGTTCTCACGACCGAGACTTCGATAGCCATGTCATTCACCGACTGGCACTCGGGTACCGTCAGGGCCACCAACCCTGCGTCCGTTATTCGATGGGAGACGGTGTTTTTTGTTTTTATTGTCGATCTTCATCGGCCACGGTACGGACATCTAGGAATTTCGAATTTCCGGTCCCCTCTGTGTGTGTGTGTGGTTTTTTTTTTCAATTTTTATCATTAGTATAAAAGACTAGTGGCATTTTTACGCAAAAATTAGAAGTTGGTGGTTGGTTTCGGTCGAGTAAAGTTGCAAATTTATGCTTGATGTTAGTTTGATGAACCTATTTGTTGAGGGAACAACTTACTTTTCGTGAGGAAAATTTCGTTTTTTTCTTCTATTTTGAACTGATTCATGAGGGCCTCTTTCACCTTTGGTAAATCATGTTTTACGATACATTTGTTCCATCTTCCGCATGCTTTTTGTTAAACATGTATTCAGTAATTTGTACTCAATTAAATGAAGAGCCATTCATGCCAGAGAATCTTTCCCGAAAGTCCCTGATAATGGAAAAAAGAAATTACATTTGCTTCCGCTTTTTCAATCTATTTTCATACTTGAGTTGTGCGCTTGAATATAAAATCTTATATAGGAAATACCTATTACATAAATTATAATTGACGTTGCGCAGAATATTTTTCCAGATCTGCATATGAAATACTACTGCAACGTAGCTGGTGTAAGGTAGATTGACTGAAGCTTCACAAGTGATCAAGAAGGTTTTTTTCAGACTAAATTTTTCCAACTTGCCAGTGTGATGCCAGTGAAGTTAATAAATTACTTAGAATTAAAACTGTGTTGTTCTAACCGTTGAAAAGTGCTGACCTCAGCCTTTTTCAGGCATGTATTTCCCTATATTTTACGAATGTGAGCGTGTTTGGTTATTGTTCTACAATCTTTCAAATTGAATTAATTGCATGCAAGAAAAAATTTTAATTTTTGTTATGAAGTATAAGGTTTACGTGATGAAATGATTTCTTCTTATTTTTGTCTTGGCTTCTTATGTTGTTGTAAAATCTTCGATTCTTGAGATTGCGATATACTCTCAATGAGAGAGAAATCCATATGTATCGCTACGAACTCTTTGATCATATTTAAAGCCGATCCTTCACGAATGTAGTTTTAATTTTAGGTTATCTTTAGATCTTCTGTTTGAGTTTTGCTGTGAGAATTATTGAATAATTTTTTATCTTATTTTTCCCCTCAGATTGTAAAAGGAGAAAGTAGTGACGAAGATGCGGCTAAACAAATTTTCAATGACGAATTATTGAGCTCCGATCCTTGGTTAGGGGCATCTTCCAGCTCTTCTTGGCGATCAGGTTTGTTATTAAATTTCAATTATTTTAAGCATAATTCTCTCTCAGATTTCAAAAATTCATTCTTTGAAGATTCACTTACTTCTCCATTTTCCAATTTCTCATTTAACGGTGGAAAATAAATTTTATTTATTTTACGATGATACGATACAAACGAAGCGATCCGTATTTTGGATCAATTTTTTTGAAAAATTAATCTGTTGTTATTCTTATTACACCCCAAGGTTCAAAAGTAAGCAGTTACATGTGAGAGAGTTCGCGAAACGAGCGCAGCGAGTAATCAATTTCCGAGTCATGTAAACTCACTTTTGAATCTTGTTGAGGAAGTTATTTTGTATAATTAATAATCAGAAAGCAGCAAAATGTTAAAATTCTATCATAATGATGAATCTTTCTTAAAAATTATAAAAAATATTAACTTTCTCATTGTGGCAAATTTAACGTTTCATTTAGAAAATGTAACCTCTGCCTCGATATAAACTGAACATGCTTCTATGTAAAAAGATGATTCACGTTTTTATATGAAGGTGCGTTCACTGAATAGATTATATTCATCAATGATATCACTCGACAAATACCAGTGTAAACATTGCCTTTTTGATCATATATTATATAAAATAATTAAAAAAAAAAAGAAAAGAAAAGAAAAGAAAAGAAAATTTGATGGACGTAATTTGGAAGTTTCAAGGCAAACATTTCAGTAAAAAATGTATGAGTGTAAGAAAATGTTTCATAAGATATGTCAGATATTTTAAAATTTAAAACCTTTGCAGCGAAACTGCCAAAGCCTCAGATTGAGTTTCTTAAACGCGGTTGTACCGAATATTTAAACGTTAGGTAAGCTCAGTTTTAACAAAATTTTATATCCTTAGACCGAGTTGGCAAGCCCATCTATCGATTAAATACTTCGTAAAATCAGTATTTTGACTGATTTTGAATTTGAAAAACCGATTCACAATCTGTGCGTAGAAATTTTTAATTTGGGTAATAGTAACACTTTGGGTTCTTATCTGTGATTTACAATGCAAATCTGTCATGTATTTCTATTTTCTCTGGATTGATGTAGTATTTGAATGCATTCACTCATAATCGTGAAGTTTTAAGTTTAAAACCTGTTGCTATTTGTACATTCTCGATGCGCAATAAAATTTGTTACATTTGGTACTTCCCTTACCATAATTGAAAAATTTATTCTGGGCGACCTTTGACTACCAAATCTCGATTAACCTTGGCCCTCCTTATAAGCCCGAAAATTGGCTGAAAATTTATCCAGATATTAAGTGAAAATCATGTGAAAATTTATTAGCTACACAAATTCAATAGTAAGCTTTTCCAATTTCTCCATTTAACATGTTTATTTATTTTGTTGATATACTGTTCCGGGACTTCTCACTATATTTTCACGAATGGATATAACTTATCAAATCTCTTCTAGAATTTCCCTAAAATAAAATTTTCAGTTTTCCACCTACTGTGAAAATTTACCTCATGTTTAACCTCAAATTTCTCCAAAACAATTAGTTCTACAAAAAACCATGTAAAGATCTTTTTTATAGAATTTTTAATGTTCTAAAACTTTTGTGGAAATAATATTTACTGAAAAATAAAAATTGAATGAAACTGGTACATACGAAATACCATTTTGTACCCCTATATTTGCTCCCTAGAAGACGACGCTTGTGCTGTATGCTGGGGACTTTTAGTATGTTGTTTAGAAAGACAAAGCAGGATATGTACCAGATTTTTACTTGGAGTAATTCATTCTGTACTGAAGCCCTCACTTTCATGGTCTATGACTGCATTTTCTAATTACTGACTTGACTTGCAGCTCCCTTATGGCTTTTCTGCCGAATGGATAAGATTTTTTAATATTTGATTGGTTATTCAGTTCCCCCTGTGGCGCTTTAACTACAGCTGCATCGAATGAGGTCTTATTATACATCAGTGGATTTGGAATTGAAAGACGAATAATTTTTTACTGACCTTGCGACCTCGTATCCACCCGTATTTTTTGAGATATTTGAAAAAAAACTAAACTATGGGGCACATTATTCACAATTGGAGGGGATTCCATCCAGAATCTGGAAGAGTTGAATTTACTTGGGCATATTAAGAAGGCTTAATAAAGCATTTTCAGTAAAGCAGCCTTTAATAGGATTTTTTTTATTTTTTCTATTCATATTTATCGTGGACTATTAAACATTACGAATGTATTTTGCGCTGAAATTGGATGAGGTATCATTTTGGTGCTGTAAACTTCATTAGTCGAATGTTTCGTGGTTTCGATAAGTGCGTGAAACGAATGCGGCCAATAGGGAGGAAAAAAATTCCAAGATAAGAACATAATCGCACTCGTATATTGTAGAAATATATACTCCGTGTGTGTGTGTGTGTGTGTATGTGTATGTATGTATGTGTGTATATGTATATATTAAAAGATTCGTCTCCTCTCGTGTGTGGTGAAGAAAAAAGGAGTAGGAAAGAAAAAAAAAGAAAAAGAGAAGTGAGAAAGAAGGCATTTCCCCCTTTTACATCTTGACGATTTAATGTAATCTCCATTCGTTTCTTCAGTTCTACTCTCCTTGCGATCGCTCTCACTCGGTTTCTCTCTTTCTCTCAAGACCATTACTTATCGAGACTTATCAATTCCGTCCCTACTTTTATGTAATTCTTTTTGATTCGTGAGCCTCATTGTATGTGCGGTGCACCGTCGTCCGACCTGCCTTTATATCTCCCCCCCCGTCACCCTGTTCTTTAATCCCTTTGCGCCGCGCGCGGTATTCATCAATTTAGGAGAGAACCATCATTAATCTTAAAACCCGTACGTCGACGGCGAACGAGAAAACTCGTAGAGTAAAAAAAAAGTCCACCATTTTGTATTCGTTTCTTTTATTTCTACACTATTCCCCCAGTTTTCGTCATTCTTTTTCTCTTTCTCTGCCCCTCAATACCACCTCCAGTCAATGATGCCGTTCGAATTTGGCTCTTTTTTTCTATTTTTTTGTTGATAAATAGAAAATTTTTGAGTTTAGTTCAAGTGAAAAAAAAAAATAAAGAGAAAAAAAGAAAAATGGTAGGGGTTGTTTCAACCCCCCAAAACGAATGCCATTTTTCCACCCTTGCGTGCTACGAATTTCTATCTCTTTTCATTGCGAAACGAGCTATTAGATTCGAAGAATAGTTTTTCACCGACATACCCCCTTTTTCTTTATTTTTACTTGTCGAGGGGTTTTTTGGCTGTACCAATGGAACGTTTGCAACTTCGTATAGCTAAAGAATTGACACGTTCGTACGTTTGTCATTTTCGATTAAATCGTTTTGAAATTTTTTTTCGTCAACAAACAAAAAAGGTCTGTGAATGAAACGACTGAAAGATTATTTGCCATTGAGTTGTGCCGAAAACAGATGTGACTTTTTTTTGTCGTCATTGATATAGTTTCTTTTTATTTGTACTTATATTTTTTTGGTATACGAGTGTGTGTGCGTCTGACATTAATTATGATGTTCATTGTACCCGTGCTCGTATAGAAGTACGCAGAAAATTGTTTAATGAAGTTATAATTTCCACGGATAGAAATACCATTTTTTGCTTTCCGTAGCTGCATCATTGTTGGTTATGAAAAAAATGTTGCTCAGTCGGCTATACTTCAAATTCGATTTTCTGTTGATTGTTGAAGAATATTGTGTTGAATTTCGCAAAAAATGTATTTCGAGAATGGGTTTTAATGAAGATGTTGGGTATAGAAGGGAGAAGATAAGAACTACTTCTTATTCATAATAAACTTCTGTTTCTGTTTTAAATTTTGTCTTATTATCGAATGTAAAATGAACGAGACCTAGAACTAATTTACAGCAAAATATCTCTGCCGCGCATCAACCGCGGTGTGTGTTTTCCAAAAGTGTCAAATTTTGTAATGGCTGTCATTCGAAAACCAGTGGACCCATTTCGCTCAAATTCAATACCAAACCAGTCCCTAGTAGTCTCATCTTTTAAGTAACGGGAATTATCTTGATGACAACATAGTGGACTTGCAACACTTCAAGAACCCCTTCCTCCGAAACAAGCGGATGAATTTCAAAAATTTTAACTGCCTGTTTATGAAATTTGAATGCACCCTAGAAGTAGTCAATTCTATCTCAGGATACGTCAACAACGATCCCTTCCCAAATGAAGTGTTTCGGAATAGTATGGTGCGTTTGCTATCAACCATCGTACAGAGTTTTTGGCATCAATTTCGCAGTATGTTTGTGTGCGCTGATAAAAGAAGAAATTGCCATCTATCAAAACAAACTTTTTTGAACTAACCACGGCAGTGCAGGTACATTTTGCTTTCCAATTGTCGAGCGCAACCAATCAATGCTGCTCGGTGGAACAATGCATATTAGCGAGTTCGCCATTTAACTATCACGTTAAAGAAGCCAAAGAAAAAGTGTACTATATGGTTGTCTGGTTTTTGGCCATCCGTTTTAATGACAGTTATTTGTTACGCCGTTTTTCTGTGTTCGATTATTCACGCGAACATATCGACAACGAATTTCAATCCAGAAACATTGTGGTGAAGGTGAAGATCCACGAATCGGGTATTGTTCTTTATGAAATATTCGATTTTGAGGTTAAGTCTGTCGAATCAGGCTCCATCTGCAGTAGCCTATACCTAATCGATTTGAAAATTGGAGGCTCTTATATGTTTCATTTTTGTCCAAAAATTTATTTTACACCTTCATTGGTTCCATGTTGGAAAAAAGATGAATACTCCCGTATTTTGTTTCACCGTAAAAGAAAATTCTTTAATTGACGTACTCACCTACAGTATAGTCGAAAAAATAAAAAGAACGAACATTTTGTTTTTCTTATCTGAATTAAACTTCAGCATATGAACTTTTCTAAAACATTTGGAATATAAATGCAATTTGAGTTTTTTGACGCATCAAAATGATTTAAAAGTGAAATTTTCTTTACTATAACTGATGTCCATTTTGATACCTACGCATAAGAAATACTTTTTTTTCAAATCAAAAATTGCTTTCCAGGACGTTATTGTTAACTAAAAGCGAATCTGAATATGAATTTTACAGTTGAAATTTAATTTTTTTACACTCTTATTCCACTTTGTTTCATATGAGTGGCGTACCGAAGAGTACTGCTAGGATACTGCACCTTCCAAATTTTTTGAAATTTTTGTTCATTCTGACCTGGGTATACTAGTTCTATGATTTTTATGAATAAAAAAATTATAATAGCTTACCTAATATAATTATATCTACATCAAAATTTTTCGGACTCTCAGAAGCTTTTCTCTGGATATTCCTGTGTTTTATATGCGTAGATTTATACTGTACTTCCTTGATGAATGGTTTTCTGTGTTAAACAAGCCGTGGGACTTCCTCAGCTGGTGTAAAAAGGAGTTATCAGTTTTTTATATAATTGCTTATCGTATACCATTTAAAATCACCCTAAATTTAAATTTTTAAACAAAGATAAAATTTACTATTCCTGCCATTTGTAGGTAATGCACAAGGCTATTAAATGGCATACTTCTTAAGCTGTATGTATAGCCTTACATAAATACTATATTACTTATCGATATTTAAAATAAATAAATAATTTAATGGTAGAAGAACGCGAAACTGTTTTACACACTTAAATTCATTAATATCTATTCAACCAGAATAAAATAATATTTACTGTCCGCGATTTCACAAGGAAGTGAAATCTTGATTACATATTTTTTACATTTTAATACACCTTTAAAGCAAAAGAGTTACTTACATAATTATTACAACAATACAATTTTTTTTACAAATATTTTTATTGATCCACTGATTAAACGCTACTCCTTTTATGTGTGAAAACTACTTCTTGTAGGGAGCGTAAAATAATGACTCTCATTGGTTCAGAGAAGCTGCAATGAATTGTTTAATATCTTTACTATCAACTTGGACATTCTGAATGCTTCTTGTCTTTGCATCCAGGATGGGCACCTTTGTCAAACCTGGTACAAATATACATCTCCGGTATGCTCTTGGGATTCGTATACTTACTAAAATATTTAAACTTATGAGTCGATATTCTAACAATGCCTAAAGAAAACAAATACCTCGGCGAAGGATGCATTTCGAGTTGTTTTCATTTAAGAGAATAGAAAAGCGAACAAAACGAAAAAGGAGCGAGTGCGACAGACAGAGAAAGAGTGGGGAAGAAAAAAAGTTTCAGACGTAGTCTACCTGTCTTCATTAAGTGGTACTTTTCACGAACTATGTTGATGATGACTTGTCTCGTTATGAAAAAAGGCGATAATGTGAAATAAATGGAACTTGACATTTTTGACATATTTTTTTTTTTTTTTTAAGAAATCTTGGGGGCGTAACGTCGGACGTATACCACGTTTTCTATTATTTTGCTAACGCTTCTGTGTGCCGCTCTACTAAATCGTATCGCCCGGATTGAGTGATTGACCCAGTATGGCGAACCTTTACGTTGTTGTCGCCTGTAAATTCTGTACGCCGTCGAATCTTCAAGTCATCATCGACAAGATTTTTTTCTTATACCTACCTATCTTTTTTTTTTTTTTTTTTTTTTTTTGTTATCTCTCTTTTGCTCTTCTCCTGTAGGTAAGAACTAATATTCGGACGATTTAATTAGATTTTCGTTATCGCGAACGTGCCCGCGTTTCAGTTTACTTACGTTCGATAGTAATGCAAAATGTAGAAGGGAAAAACAGAGCCCGGTCCATGCTCTGATTTTATGGAGAAGATGAAAAAAACAGAAGAAAAAAAATGGGGGGAAACTGATCGAAAAGATCAGTGAGGAAAGCGTTTTTGTCAATTTTCCACGCTTGTCGATGTTGCTGGAGGAGAAATCAAATAGTTGGTGCGAAGTGTGGGAGTTGAAGGAGTTTTGAGTTAGTTAGTAACGGAATTTGAGTGAGACGAGCCAGCGAATCAGTTTTTTTTTTCTTGTTTTGTTGGGCGAATACCGTATCACATGGGAGTACCTACCTCTTCTTGCCATTAAAATTCAGAACAAGTTAATTTAAACCCCTTGTTATTTATGCGTTCATCAAAATGAACGAATGAACTGTTAGGTATCGCATATATGTACTTATTGGGAATGTAACAATTAGCCAAAATCCGATGCTATTGGTTATGATTCGCGCAAGAGGTTTCAGTTACCTTTTTCTCGTATTTCGTGTTTGACTTGATTAACGTTCGCCTATTGGTCTTATAAAGAAAGAAATACCAGGATGGCTTTTTCTGCTAACTTTCCAAGAATATTTTCATGAATAACCCTGCATCTGGATTTGAAAACATGAATTTTTATGTACGTATTTAAAATGAAAGGTTCAGTTTTTCTTGCTGCGTTTGTGAATAATATCATCGGAATTCATTAATTCTATTTGCTCATCATATATTCCAAAATAATTAATTTCTTTCGAGAATGTGAAAGATATTTTCAACGTTGCATCATTCTAACATAGTCTGCTATGATCACGTTAATCGCATTGAAAATGACAAAAAAAAACACTGGAATGATTGTTAATTGGTGTAATCAGCTCCATCGGATGATGCCATTAGATTTTCATCTACAGTATTATAACCGATAATACGAGAAATTTACCATGTAGATGTAAAGAAAGAATTGCTTTATTGAACTAAAATATGAGATTTTTCCCTTGAATTTCAATTTGAAATCAAACGTACATTCAGAGACCTGCTGTGGAAGTCGAATCAAGAAGATTGAAAATAAATGTGGAGTTGAATAAAATACGTTGATAGCTTGAAAACTTAGTCTTTTTTCTCAAATTTTTCTCCAAGGAGCCTCCTTGATCAATTTTTTTATTATTTTCATTTTATTTATTGTATGTTACTTTATGATGGAGAATGCAGCGATGATGGTTGGAGGTAGAAAAAAGTTGTTGATTGAGGAAAACTTTGCACCGAAGGAATGACTATATTTTCATCAAAAACTTCTCAATTATGGTAACACGTATTTATACATTAAGGTCCACCAATTAACCCGGCGTTTTTGAAATTGTTCTCAAAAAACATATAGTAATTTTTCTCTAATGTTTTGGTATTACTTTAAAAAACATAAGATAATCATCGATGAAAAGTGTTGTAAATTATTTGATTTTTGAAAAATAAGATCAATAAGATGACCTCTATCTTGAAGCAAGAATTCATTAATCTCTCGAAGTGAGAATATTTCATGAACTCCATTTGCCTGATCTTATATTTTGGGATTTTTTCTGTTTGAGCTGAAACGGTAGAGTGTAATCTAAACGCCTATGATACAGCTGGTGTATGCATAGGCTTACCATACATCTCAGCTCTGGGTACCGATCCCTGTGTCCCGGCCGGTTAAGCTTAGTGTCCCTGTTTCTTGTTTTACCCCAAATTTATCAATAAAAAAAAATTGGGGAATTCTACCTAAATGGGTTGGCTATTCTAGAGCATAAAGACTGGATTCATTCTTCAATATTTTTCTGGTAGTTCCGATGAAATATCCACTTTGGAAAGTAAAAGGGTTGAAAAAACAATAGTCTTGACTCAAGTTTTTTTATTCTGCTTTATGATCGAAAATCCCGTATTTTGACATTTTTGAAGCAGTTGAAGGATGAATGAAGAAGTTAGATCATCAAGAAATATTTATTTGTCTAGTTGTCTGCTGCCAAGACGCAAGGATTGACTTTCAGTAAAAGTTGAATTCTTTATTTGAAGACCGCTCTTAGAGGGTTTTCTTCTGTCGTAATAAACTCATGAAAATTTGAGCCTTTTCTGCAAACTGCAATTATTGCATAGCAATTAGCCTATACATTTATGTTCGTTTTTTTTTAAATAGGCACTCAATAAAAATATGAACTACAAATTTTCTGAGTATTTTGGTTTTTAAAAATGAAATCCTAGCTTTTGGTTTTCGGAATGTGGTTTGAGCAGGAGGCTGTCATAGGATGTGCTTGCAACCTCCCACAGCTTTTTCGTTTTTTGTTTTAGCTACAACGCAAAGTTCTTGACGGCAATTCACCAATGAGAATTAGTAATTGTATGATTGGTTCCTACACAAAATAAACGTGACGTGGCGATTAAGATACTCCTGTTATATTTTGCGGGTTGCGTTCTCCATTAATTGAGTTAAGAATTCCTACTTTTAACATTGGAAATGTTTAACTGGAGGTATATAGCAAAAGGATGATGTCATATGCAACGAAAGGTTTGCAACAAAAATTAATAAAAATGTCAGAAACCCCACAAAAAAATTGCATAGGTATCTATCCTAAATTTATGCAAAATTAAATATGCCAAATCTTAGAGGTTTTTAAAATAAGTTAATAGGTACCTACAAATAGAAAAATTAGGCAATATATTTTTAAGCCCCCATCACATAGGATAGTAAGCCTAACAAAAAAGTGAAAACAAAGTTCACGAAAAAATCCTAATTACGAAACACTTTCAAGTGGGGATAATGTTTATTTAACAAAAATTCAAATTAAATACAAAATAATTTCTAACGTAGCCTCCAATGTGCAAGAAATGAAAATCGTTTAAATTTTTTTGCTTTCTTTCGTTCTGCGTTTACGGCTCTGTGAAATTCATTTGAACAGCTTTATGTTCAAGGAAACAGCTAAGTGCAGTTTGAATCGGAATTTAGTAAGACATTTCTTATAGTAGGTATCTATTCGGCATTTAAACAAAATAAAACATAGAATTAGGACTACGGTGGTTGAAAGTATTGCAGTTTTTATGAGTATTTTGCTCGCAGCTTATGCATTGTATTTATCATGAACAGTTTTCACTTTTTGAAAATCCTTAATAGCATTTTTTCTAGTTTTTGAGCTGACTTTTGGACAAGTCGAAAAAGTGAGACAGTTTTTAATGTCCTATAAAATTATTCCCCTTGGAATTCATTCATAATATCTACAAGAAGTGAATATTTTACTCCTTTTCCGAAAACGTAGATTATTCTTGCTTGAGAAACCACTTCTTTGTTATAGTGGTTGTAATTAGTAGTACAAGGATGGTTTTAGGATATTATTTTAGATGATGCAAAGAGAAAAACTCTAGCGCAGCAAGCCTTGCTAGAAGAAGTAGGTTTCGAGAGAAAGAATTATGAATTTTGATGGTCACATTAATTGTCTGTAAGTTTATATGCGTTAATGGTATGTTATGATTGTATGAAATGTGTTAATTGCTGACAAAATATTAGATAATGTGAAATATAAAAGCATTTTTTCTCGAAAAAATGAAAAATAAATTAAGATGATAAAGTATGGTACATCAGCATGTAATTTAAAGTAAAACCAATGAAATATAATAAAGTTATGAAAAAAAAAAAAAAGAAAACATAATTATGTGGTTAATTTTTGTAAAAAGAAAAGTTCATGCAAATCGGAAAAAAAGGGAAAAAAAACTTTATCGGAAGTACCATCCGGTCGATCCGCACCAAAATTGGTGGAATGCTACAATAAATTTGAATGAATATTTATTTCAAATTTTGTACATATGGTTTCAAAATTCCGCTTTTTATGACACATATAAAAACAAAAATAGCGGTACTGGAAATACCGCCCAGCCGATCCGCGCCAAAATTGGAAGCGTACTATAATAAAAATAAATATTTACTCCGAATATCATGGCTATTGGTGCAAAATTAAGCATTTTATAGCCAAAATAAGAACAAAAATGTTGTTATCCTCCGTCCAATCTGCACCAATATCAATAGGTCTGGTTTTTGACAGTAAAAATGTTCGTACCAAATTTCGTTATTATCGTACCAAAATTGCGACTGACTCGTGTATATATATATATATATATATATATATAAATATAAATTTGAGTTATTGATGCCAAAATTTTCCTGAGGTCATAAAACGAAAAACGTACCCAGCCCAGCCCTGGGGGCTGATACCGCACTAAGTGTAATAAGTAGATTTTCTAAAGAAAACATACTCAGAAATATTTGTTCTGAATTTCGAAATTACACAGTTTGAAACCATTAAAAACAAAAATTAACTTGAAGAAAATACCATCCTGTCAATCTACACAAAAACTAGTAGAATGTTACAATCAATTATAATAAATATTCGTTCAAATTTAAGCATTTTACAGACAGACAAAAACGAAAAGAAATATTTTTACCGAAAGTATCGTCCGATCAAACCGCACCAAAACTGATAGTCGGCTATAATAAATTATAATAAATATTTGTTTCAAATTTTGTACATATTGTTCCAAAATTCCACATTCTGTGAACAATATAAAAACAAAATAGCGGTACCGGAAATACCAACCGGTGGATCCATACCAAAATTAGCAGTATGATATTTTTTTCAAATTTCGTACATATTATTTCAAAATCGCGCATTTTGTGATCAATACAAAAAAGAATAGTGGTATCGGAAGTACCGTCCAGCCGATGCACGCCAAAATTGGTAGCATTCTACAATAAATTATGATAAATAAGTGGCTATTGATGCAAAATTGAGCATTTTATAGCCCAAATAAAAACAAAAATGGTGGTACCGAAAAAACGTCGCCGATCCGCACCAAAATCAGTAGGTCTAGTTCTTGGCTTAGTATAAATGTACGTACCAAATTTCGTGATTATCCGATAAAAACTGCGACCTGTACGGTGGGAACAAGAAATGAACTTTATCCGTATATACATGAGTTAATCGTACCAAAATTTTCCTGAGATCATGAAAAGAAAGACGTACCCACCCCCAACCTTGGGTGCTAATACCGCATCAGGCGTAATAAGTCAATTTTCTAAAGGAAAACCTACTTGAAAACGCATTTTATACTCGTAGTTTTTTCCCCATAGGTACTATCGATTGCAATTATAGACGGACTTCGAAACATTTCAGACGAAATACTGCGCATTTCATTCACGTCATCTCACCTGTCGGACTTCAAATACAACGCAATAATGGTTACCGATACTTTTGAATGGCGGTTTTCAGTTCATAAAAAATAAAATAAAATAAAAAAACTGATAGGTAAATGTTATCTTTTGATCGATTTTCAAACCGTGAGATAATTGCGTTAACGTAAAGTGAACATCAATAACCTGATTTTCGAGTACACAATAGCGTTGATCTTTTTTTGTTGGACGCGTCATTTTCTTCTTTTTTTCTATCTTCTATTTATCACTATTAATAAAGTGAAGATGAAGAGAAAAAATTCAGCCTGGCCCGAACATATTGTGTAAATACCGTTACGATAACAACACCTTCCGAATCTAATTCTGTACGTTATCTTAAGTGATAGGTGATATGGTGTATAATTCGGATGAGTAGAATGTTTCAACGATATGTGGCAGTAAATTTCACACTATTCAGCCACGGCTTAAAATTGCATGTTTGAAGTGGGTGATTGCTATTTATTGTACATCTGGGGCAGGCATGGCGTTGCAAGGCAATTTTTCTGGGAGAGATAGAGCTCCAAGTTAAAATATTACAAAGTTTTTCATATTATAATCTCACCTCGACCATTCTTATCCAGAACCCCTCAATTCTCACTTTTGTGCTCAGGGTAGGTACCTAATAATTGTAAAACTGTTAAAGGTAAATTTTGATTGAAAAATAAAAACAAAAAAGATCAAAAAACAAAAACAAAACACTGTGGCAGAACTAGTAAGCTGGAAATTAGTCTTACCGCTTGTTTTTTCTTACTGAATTGATCTTCTACTTCAGTTTTGAATTTTTGTTGATATTTTTGTGTATTAGGTTTTCACTATACAGTATAGTACTGAACCCCTGAAGCTTTATAAGCCCAATGTAATTTGTAATGTAAAGGACATGGTGGCGTGAAAGTAAGCAACCAGCGTGTACTTGGAGCGTAATTTCTATATTTTCATTGAGTTCACCAATTTAGAATACATTTGATAATGGTTATCCGTTAAATTCTCAAGGATAGCGTACGTAAAGGTAGTTTAAAGTACGTCATGTAGTACATTGTGGTTGGCTGTTTAGCGCCGGCATGTCTTACCTGAAAATATGTCATTCTCTACTGGTCCAGTTCTAGTATTATGCCTACTTATCGCTACATTATCAGAACGTTTAGGCTGTATCAGTCAAACGAGTTTATCTAAAATCAACAGGCTTCGAATCTTCTCTCGCTGAAACAATAAACTGTACCAACCGATAATTTTACGTTCCAAAATGCACAATGAAAAGAGTCCGATATTGTGCCGTTTTATTTGAAATGGTTGATTTTCGTATTTATTCGGTCGAATGACGGAAGTTACGGAGAAAGAAATGTCGCATTGTTGGCGTTTTATTTTGTTTCTGGAAGCTCGTCTTCATTACGCACTGGCGCAAAATGGCGACGAGTGGTTATGGTCGTAGCGCCGCATTTTTCGTTATATCGAATACAGTATTCAGTAATCTTCCTTCGATGACGAGTCAAATTTTGACGAAGTTGACATTTGCCTGTACAATTTGTAATTTGATCAATGACCCGCAATATTATCGATACCATAGTGAAGTGTTTTTTATTCTTTTTTTCTCTTTCCCTCACCCTCTTACTCTTCTTCAACGAATAATGACAAATGACAAATTGTCGTGGATGGCCGAACATCGGTATTGGTCATGCACCATTACAATTTTCTAACGGTATTGTTGTGGCATCTTAATTGAATGCGGATGCACAATGTAATCACTGAAGCTCGTTGCTCTGGTGCATATTGGTGCAAATAGAAGTTAATATATGCCTGAAAGATTTATACCATTTCTGTTCGAAGGACTTTTATTTTAGACGAATTTCAAGATGTCACTTAATTTAAAATTTTCTACTTTTCAAAACATTTTCAAGAATTTTAATTTGTTGCCTGTATGTTGGCACTGGAAATAAATCAATACAGACATCTTCGCCGAATTTTTGAGAACCCATTTAACCTCTAAGTAGCCACAAAATGGAAAGTGAGGGTAGATGAATTCATTTCACATACTTAGTTTTACTAATATATGGACTAAATCTTCAGCATTTAAAATCCCATGTATATGATGAAACAGACCCGCAAATATGCAAATTTTCAAAATTTGATGTGATCAAAAACCTGCATTTCCGGAATCATCACAGGTTGTCCAGAATTTCCCTTCGAATATTATGTTTATCTCATGGGTATGTAACACCATACGTGGAATAAATGAAGTATTACCAAGTCCGTTAAAAAAATGTAAGAAAATCTGAAAGTAACTTGAAAATCCATTTTTGCTTTTACGTAATTCGTCCCATCTGGATAAAATCCATTTCTAATCTTTGTACCATACCATCAGAGACAGAAATCACTGGACACATATACCGACTGGATTTAGGATAAAGGTTTTTTTAGATCCAGAACTACAACTGGATCAAAGTGTCATATTATAAGAAAAAAAAAAAGAAAGCTCGTTTGTTCCATATTAGTGTTTCTAGTCTGAAGTTCAGAAACTGTGTACAACTGAGCGAGACTTTATCATCAGTATTATCCAAACTGGAAATTATAATGGTCTTTTACCATAAATCAAAATAAAACTTGACCTTTGCTTACCGAATGGAGAAGATAAAGTTTGAGAGATATTTATTACATTTATTAAAATTTATTCCACCTATTTAGACAAGTTTATATAATTTTAGAATCACCATGTTGTAAAAACTTTTCAATGTGGTGAAATGGATCAGGAAATAACAAACTTTTAAAATTCTAAGACTTGTGAAATATGGGACCATACCAAGAGTTACAAATCTACTTTCAACAAAATTATCTGTCTTCAATCTTCATATTGTGTAGAACTATTATGAAAAAAACTATCATAATAGTACTCAAATTAAAAACCAGAATCATGAAAAATTTAATCTCTTCATTTTGTCATAAGAATAAAATTATTCTCATAGGTGGGAAAGAAAAAAGAAACTTTGACTTTGTTCCAAACCATTATATATAGGACCTGTTAAATGAAGAGAAACTAATAATATTTTCTGGATTCAGGAAATTTTGGCTCCAGAAATTCCCTGTTTGAAAAATCCATATTACCATAAGAGGAAACTCAACGAGAACCATGGATTTGTTCTATACCAGTGAATATTTTATAAAGTTTGGAAACTGTAAAACAATGTGCAACTTCGTTATAATTATTTATCAAACTGGAAATAATTGTGAAACATCTGCATCCCCAAATGCAGTTTCATAAACATGCATATATAGGCATGATTACATAATTTTTCAGGGTTTATGATTGGAAAGTATCCAATTCAGTTACCAAGTATTATAAAACAAGAAAACTACAAATATTACTAAAAATCAATGCCAAATTTCACACCTGAATTCTAAATGAAGATACCAGTGATGAGGAGATTCTCATTACATTCGTATTATTTATTCTACATAATTATTCAGATAAGTATAATGGGAAAATTAAAATTTTCCATAATCTTCTCAATCAGAAGAAACGTATCCAGAAATTACAAATTACAAAAAATGAAACTTTTTTCAAATCCAGTTCTGTGAAAGTTCTTATTAAGTTTTTCATTCTGGGCCCAGGAACATCTGTATCCTAAATCCAATTTGTACTTGTGTTCTATTGTGACTACTGTCTATGATGGTATAAAACAAAGTCCAGAAATGGAATTAATTTCATCTGGATGGATTACGTAAAAGGTAAAATGGATTTTCAAGTTATTTTCAGATTTTCATACTTTTTTTTAACAGAGTTGGGTAATATTTCATTTGTTCCATGTATGGTGTTACATACCCATGAGATAAACATATTTGTAGGGCATCCCTGGTTAACTTCTGATAATTTCGGAAATGCAGGTTTTTGATCGTACCAAATTTTGAAAATTAGCATATTTCTAGGCCTGTTTCATCATATAGATGGGATTTTAAAGGCTGAAGATTTAGTCCTTATATAAGTACAACAAAGAATGTGAAATGAATTCATTTACCTCTACTTTCCAGTTTGTGACTACTTAGAGGTTAATGTAATTCGAATGAACATTTTATCATTGCATTTTATTAAATATTATTACGCTTGTCAAAATTTTATAATTTTATTTAAATTTTTGTAAAACTGAAGTCACCCTCTTTCATTTCGATGATAAACAATGGCGGATGCAGGATTTTCTGAATTGAATGTTCAAATCCCAATTATAATTTTTTGACTCTAATCATTTATACCCTTACTCCACTAATAAAAAAAATATACTACAAATTACAACTTAAAACATGTTGACTAATCAGATTTTCTTAGACAAGGAGAACATGACCCCGTGCCACGTGACCCCACCTTCGATCCACACCGATGATTAAAATTGTTGGTAGGTATAGTGTTTGTTCACCAACACGGTTCTTTGGCTGCCCATCTTGTATACCTATCTTTCAGTCTTTTTTACTATATTTACTGTGGTCTGATTGAATTGATCAGATACTATTCGCTTTTTAAAAATTTAAATTTTATTTGACCCATAAAATTCTACATTGACTGTGGAACTCATGAAAAGTTAAGATTGAAAAGTTGAAGGACAGTAGAAGGGAATTGTTTACTATAGAGGTTAATAATTTCATATTAATATGCCTGTCGTCGAGCATTATTTAAAAATAATTAAAACTGAAACGGAAATTTGAAAATTTGAGAATCAAGAATTTTAGTCTTCTGCATGTTGGTTGAAAATTTAGAATGCAATAACTAAGCAGTTCAGTGTTATTCGAATTGAACTTCATTGTGTAAAACCACTCATTTATACATATCCTTATTTTTAAAAACGTTTTGTAACCGATTTAAGAACTGTATATTCTGAAATTCAGTGACATAGGTAGTAAGTATATAGTCTTTTCATTTCTTAAACGATTAAAAAGAGTTGACAGGCTAAGTGTATGAGGCTTTGTTGAACTGAATTTTTTGGATGGGCTACTGAATAACATTTATTTTCAAAATTCGAGAAAAAAATTGCAGATTACTTTTACGTTCAAAGTTCCGAGTTTGTATCAACAGTGGAAAATTCTTAACAGGTTTTCGATTGTATTCAGTATCCATAGGTGCCAGCATTGTTATAAGTACTAGGTATTCCTCGATTGTAAAATCCTTATAGAGTGAAAAGAAACCCCGGATTTCTTTTTCAATTGTAAATACATAATTATAACGTTGATTTCGATAATGGTAAATAAGGCGTAAGATAAGGAAAATCGTTTTTTTGAAAAACTCTTGACTTTGTGATGATTATTTTGTTAATCTAAGGAAATCTCATCATGACCTTCCAGGATTAAGTCTGTGTGTAGGTCTGCAGCGAGTTATCTAATCTTTAACTATTTTACGCCTACACCAAGTAACCAACGCCGGCCAAAAAAACATTTTTGTAAAGTATACTCGGTGCATCGTCGCAAAGTAACTTATGTTTGATGTATGTAACCTGTGCCAAAGTGATCAAATTCGAAAGGGCTAAAGAACAAGGGGAAAAATACTTTATTCAGCGTGTTCTTTTTAATAGCGAAAAAATTGGCGTTATTGTTACTTAAATTAATATCGTTAACGGGTACTCCTGGGAGAATACCGTACCATTATTCAGCAATTTTGCTGCGTCACGAATGTATCGTTTCGAATTGGTTCTTACAGCGTTGCACACACACACACAGTGTCCTGCTTACCACATTCTAAAAGGCTTATATTAGTTTTTTTTTTTTTTTTTTTTATTCTATCATAAATAAACCGATATCGTTGTTTGTTATAACTGTTTCCTATGTCACTATTTTTCATTCCGTCTACGAGATTTGGAAAATATTTCGAACTTGCGATGTATTTATGAATTATAATAGAGGAAGGTATAGGCTTCTGAATTCTACCAGGTCTCCTGGGAGTTTTGGATGCGACTGTGTTACCAGTTCTTATTCGAGCCCTAAAGTTTTTGGACATGAAAAATGAATATAACTTCTTATTGCAGCTGTGTATGTAGGCCAAAATTCCTTTATACGTTTGTCTAACTGTAGGAAAAATTCATATCTTGAATCTTCGATTTATAGCCTACGAAGTTCGTTGGTAAAGTGTGTTGAAATTTGATTTCAGTTCGACAAAGTTTAATTCTTGAGGATTCTTGTGTAAATCTTAAGGACAGACACTACTAAAATAATTGCGATGATTAATTTTCCAACAATAGGTATAACTTACATATTCATTGGGGAAAATGTATTAAGCTGAATTGGTATATTTAGTTCGTTTTAAAGTTTAATATTCTAGTTTCAATGTTGAGATGGAGATTTATAGTTAATTAGTATTTTCAGTTTGAATAAGTTTGTTGTTCTAGAATCTCGCGTGATGCATGAAGTTGGTTTAGAATGTAAGGTTTCGTTTTTATTTGCTTTTATTTCAGTTACTAACGCACCGAAATGTGATTTAGTTCTTGTACTAACACCTGGGGGCGCTAAAATCGAGCTTGGTTTTTATCAGTTATCACATCTTAGCATGCTTAATGTTTAAATACAAGTTTAGTCTTATGATTCTTTGTGAGAAGCACCTCGTGTTCGAATCTCATCAGGGGTGTGTTCTTATCTATTTCAGTTTTTTAAACCTCGTTTTTAACATAAATTTAGCCTATTTACTCTTCAAATGAATGACTACGTTTTCACTATTTTGATATTTTACTTCGTGTACTCAAACAGTCAGACTAGTTCACACCAAAAAGAAAAGGGAACAAACTTTATTTGTTATCTCGTATTTTTCTGGAAACGATTTTTTTTTTTTTTTTTTTTTTTTTTAATATTAGAATTGGACTTAAGTTACTTGATCTAATTTCTTTTTATCTCTATCTTCATTTTTACAGTTAATATCTTTAAGTGCAACTCTTTTTAAACTGATGCATGTTTTTTCTGCTTTTTATCATTAGGGTCATTTTCATTCATTTTTCATTAAATCCTAACTTGAGTCTTGTTGAAAAACATATTTAATGCGCATCGTTCTTGCACACACTCAGGAATAATGAATTCCACTTCAGACTAGTGTTAACTATACCCTCAGTGAAAACCTATCTCTGTAGAAAACATGAAAAAATTGTGAACTTTTCAACATTCTTCTTAATTTTATTTGTTCGTATTCATCAAGATTATGGTCCGCTCCAAATAAGTTTAGCTCTGATATTTAAAGCGCACTTGTGCAATGTTGTTTCTCATTGGCTATTCAACTTTTGTATGTCATATTGCCGATCTTCTTCAGAGCTCAACTTATCTGGTGCCGACCATTGGCTAACAGCAGGCAATTGCATATTGTAATGCAGTTTGCATCTCCTAATATTTCAGGCGTTGTGTATTCATGTCGAAGTGTTTCTTCCGAAAAACGCGGTTTCCCTGGAAACTGTTACGTTCCACAGATTTAAAATTGTACAGTAGGTACCTACCATTATCAGAATGCATCTTTTATCGCTACAGAAAATTTTATTTGGGTTACATCAAACTTATTTTTCTCGTGACCATCTTGTAGAGATTAAACTTCATTTGGTTCATTTAATCGGAAATAACATTTTCGAGGATTGCCAAATAATGACGTTTTCTTCCAAGAGTCATTACAAATTTCTTATCATTTAGCGTTTCATTATTGCAAGGCGAATTCCAAGAGAATTATATGTGAACCTGTCGGCCAGACATTTCGATAAAATAATGCTTCGCTTGATTTTTGGAAAGAACTTTTTTGAATTCTTTAAATCATTAAAGTGGTTGCTCTTTAAGATTGTATATTTTGTTTTCTGACGAACTAAGTAGTTTTGTATTGGCAAAGTTTATTTTCAGAGAAAAATTAATCTGTGTTTAATTGGTCAAATATTGAATATAATAGTACCTAATTTCTTTTACATTTCTTCTACAGTTTTCGAACTCTTGTGTATTCGAATATATACTGTATCCAATTATTTATTACTGCAGGCTATTACTGAGATATGATTCGTTAGTCTATTCAATATTTATCCGTATAAATATATTTTTCAGGCATAGATTTGAATTAATTCAAAAAAGTTGAGCTGTTTTGTCTTATATTCAGATAATGTACAATAATGAATGTATCAAATTTTCAGTCAGCTTATGACAGTCTTTTTACTATATTAATTAGATACACCTACATAGATTAAACTTTAATCTTGTAATTAAGTTAATTATTTGTGTGAATTAATCTAAAATGGTAATGTTATCTATTTTATAACCAAACATTGTGCAGTAGTGAATGGATACATTTTGGAGGGAGATATTTTTAGTGACGGTAACTGGGGGGAAGCTGAAGACCAGATATGAAGATCTTTTGGTTCACATTGAACCTAGACAGTGAATTTTAAATTATTTAACATGAAAACACGTACCTATCTTAATATTAGAATTTAAAAAATTATTGGGAGACCAGGTACCTCCATAAAAAGTTACTGGTGAGACCCACCCGCCAAAAAACGATACGTCGGCGCTTAGGGATATTTCAAATATTGGAATTACTCAAATATTATATCATCGTACCTATATTACTTGAATTTTTTTCTTAATTTTTTTTAGTATTCAACCGCTTTAAGGTATTCTTTTTACTGTGCATTGTTCAATTTCAAAAGATGAGTTTATCTATCTTATGGCCAGACACCTTGCTATAGTAAATGCATTACTTTTATTTCAGAGATCCTTCAATTTTTAGGAAGATCTTGAGACTGTCTTGCTGCGACAGAATACGAATGTTATTTATGATACTCTCATATTCACTAGAATAATACAGATTACGTTTTGAAAGTTTTTTCCTTAATTACATGGTTTAATTTCAAAAGACAAATTAATTTGTCTCATGGCCAGACACCTTGCTATATTGAATGCATCATTTTTATTTCAAGGATCTTTCAGTTTTTAGAATAAGTGCCTTAAAATTGTTTTGATGATAAATAAACTAAATATTATTTGTGAACATGTTATATGCGCATATAAATTAGTATAGGCTTCGATTTTAAATTCATCGTGGATTGCATGGTTTAATTCCAAAAGATAAATTAATTTATCTTTTGGCCAGACACCTTGCTATATTGAATGCACCAATTTTATTTCAGAGATCTTCCAGTTTATTTGGAAAATCTTGTGACTGTCTTGCTGCGACAAAATACGAATGTTATTTGTAACCCTCTCATATCCACTAGATAAATATAGGCTAAGTTTTAAAATTTTCTTCTTGCATTGCATGGTTTAATTTCAAAAGATGAGTTACTTTGTTTTATAGCCAGACACCTTGGCGTAGTGAATGCATGAATGCATGAATGCATAATTTTTGTTTCAAAAATCTTTTAGCTTTTTGGAATAGGTATCTTGAAATTATTTTGCTCGTACATAAATTAAATATTATATGTGAATCTGTTATATGCGTCCATAAATAAAATGTAGGGTACTATTTTAAATTATTTTCATTGATTGCATGGTTTAATTCCAAAAGATAAGATAATTTATCTTATGGCCAGACACCTTGCTATATTGAATGCATCAATTTTATTTCAGAGATCTTTCAGTTTTTCAGAAAATCTTGAGATTGTTTTGCTGCGACAAAATACGAATGTTATTTGTGACCCTCTCATATTCGTTTGGTAAATATAGGCTACGTTTTAAAATTTTCTTCTTGCATTGCATGGTTTAATTTCAAAAGATGAGTTACTTTGTTTTATAGCCAGACACCTTGGCGTAGTGAATGCATGAATGCATGAATGCATAATTTTTGTTTCAAAAATCTTTTAGCTTTTTGGAATAGGTATCTTGAAATTATTTTGCTCGTACATAAATTAAATATTATATGTGAATCTGTTATATGCGTCCATAAATAAAATGTAGGGTACTATTTTAAATTATTTTCATTGATTGCATGGTTTAATTCCAAAAGATAAGATAATTTATCTTATGGCCAGACACCTTGCTATATTGAATGCATCAATTTTATTTCAGAGATCTTTCAGTTTTTCAGAAAATCTTGAGATTGTTTTGCTGCGACAAAATACAAATGTTATTTGTGACCCTCTCATATTCATTTGGTAAATATAGGCTACGTTTTAAAATTTTCTTCTTGCATTGCATGGTTTAATTTCAAAAGATGAGTTACTTTGTTTTATAGCCAGACACCTTGGCGTAGTGAATGCATGAATGCATGAATGCATAATTTTTGTTTCAAAAATCTTTTAGCTTTTTGGAATAGGTATCTTGAAATTATTTTGCTCGTACATAAATTAAATATTATATGTGAATCTGTTGTATGCGTCCATAAATAAAATGTAGGGTACTATTTTAAATTATTTTCATTGATTGCATGGTTTAATTCCAAAAGATAAGATAATTTATCTTATGGCCAGACACCTTGCTATATTGAATGCATCAATTTTATTTCAGAGATCTTTCAGTTTTTCAGAAAATCTTGAGATTGTTTTGCTGCGACAAAATACGAATGTTTTTTGTGACCCTCTCATATTCATTTGGTAAATATAGGCTACGTTTTAAAATTTTCTTCTTGCATTGCATGATTTAATTTCAAAAGATGAGTTACTTTGTTTTATAGCCAGACACCATGGCGTAGTGAATGCATGAATGCATAATTTTTGTTTCAAAAATCTTTTAGTTTTTTGGAATAGGAACCTTGAAATTGTTTTGGTAGTACATAAATTAAATATTACATGTGAATCTGTTATATGCATCCATAAATGAAATATAGGGTACTATTTTAAATAATTTTTATTGACTGCATGGTTTAATTCCAAAAGATAAGTTAATTTATGGTATGGCCAGACAACTTGCTATATTGAATGCATCAATTTTATTTCAGAGATCTTTCAGTTTTTCAGAAAATCTTGAGATTGTTTTGCTGCGACAAAATACGAATGTTTTTTGTGACCCTCTCATATTCATTTGGTAAATATAGGCTACGTTTTAAAATTTTCTTCTTGCATTGCATGATTTAATTTCAAAAGATGAGTTACTTTGTTTTATAGCCAGACACCATGGCGTAGTGAATGCATGAATGCATAATTTTTGTTTCAAAAATCTTTTAGTTTTTTGGAATAGGAACCTTGAAATTGTTTTGGTAGTACATAAATTAAATATTACATGTGAATCTGTTATATGCATCCATAAATGAAATATAGGGTACTATTTTAAATAATTTTTATTGACTGCATGGTTTAATTCCAAAAGATAAGTTAATTTATGGTATGGCCAGACAACTTGCTATATTGAATGCATCAATTTTATTTCAGAGATCTTTCAATTTTTTTGGAAAATCTTGTGACTGTCTTGCTGCGACAAAATACGAATGTTATTTGTAACCCTCTCATATCCACTAGATAAATATAGGCTACGTTTTAAAATTTTCTTCTTGCATTGCGTGGTTTAATTTCAAAAGATGAGTTACTTTGTTTTATAGGCAGACACCTTGCCGTATTGAATGCATGAATGCTTAATTTTTGTTTCAGTAATCTTTTAGCTTTTTGGAATAGGTATCTTGAAATTATTTTGCTCGTACATAAATTAAATATTATATTTGAATCTGTTATATGCTTCCATAAATAAAATATAGGGTACTATTTTAAATAATTTTTATTGACTGCATGGTTTAATTCCAAAAGATAAGTTAATTTATGTTATGGCCAGACAACTTGCTATATTGAATGCATCAATTTTATTTCAGAGATCTTTCAATTTTTTTGGAAAATCTTAAGACTGTCTTGCTTCGACAAAATACGAGTGTTATTCCTGACTCTCTCATATCCACTAGATAAATATAGGCTACGTTTTAAAATTTTCTTCTTTCATTGCATGGTTTAATTTCAAAAGACGAGTTACTTTTTCTTATGGCCAGACACCTTGCTATAGTGAATGGATAATTTTCGTTTCAGATATCTCTCAATTTTTTAAAATACCTTGAGATTGTTTTGCTGCTGCATATATCAAATATTATTTGTGAACCTGTTATATGCTCCTTTAAATGACTATAATCTATGATTTTAAATTCTCTTCATCGATTGTGCGATTTAATTTCAAAAGATTATTTATCTCATGGCCAGAAATCTTGCTACAGTGAATGTATTAATTTTATTTCAGAGATCCTTCAGTTTTTAGGAAGATCTTGAGATTGTCTTATTGCAACAAAACAATAATGTTATTTGTGACCGAGTCATATCCTCTAGATAAATAAGAGCTATGTTTTGAAATTTTTCTCTTGCATTGCATAGTTTAATTCCAAAATTTGAGTTAATTTGTCTTATCGCCAGACATCTTGCTATAGTGAATGCATCATTTTTGTTTCGGAAATCTTTCAGTTTTTTGGAATACCTTGAAATTATTTCCTATGTAAATCAAATATTATTTATGAACCTGTTATATTTGTGCCTGTAAATAAATATAGTCTCTGATTTTAAATTCTCTTAGTGGATTACATGGTTTAATTCAAGAAGATATGTTAATTTATCTTATGGCTAGACATATTGCTATATTGAATGCACCAATTTTATTTCAGAGACCTTTAATTTTTTTCAGAATATTTTGATATCTTTTTGCTGCCTCGCTGTGAAACTCCGTTCATTCGTTTTTCAAGTAACTTCATTGAAAAAACGTTTTAAGATATGCTAGAAAACTATTTTGGAAATTGAAAAATTCAAAATTTACGTTGAAAAATTTAAATATCATCTTCTTTGATGTTTTGCTAAAAAAAATCAAAGAGGTTAAAAATTATAAAGTAATAATGTACTTATGTAATAATTAGAGATTCGTTTATAATGGCCAAAAATGTTGAACTTTCAGAACTTTTTAAAAGCCTAAAGTTGAATTTGGAATAATGCGGCACTAATTCTCTCAAAAGGATATTTGCTTTTCTATGACAGAACTGAAAAAACATTTTTTCTAAAAAAATTTCCAAATTTCCAATAATTAGGGTAAGGTCTCTTACAATGACACAACTGCCACGTTGACACACCTCTCATAATTTTTTATCTATTAGCGCTCCAATCATAAAAAAACAAAATTTTGTGTAGAATGATACAATCCATCATATATCCATCACTCGCAGGAATCCATTAAAAAAAAGTTTGATGAATGTTGCGAGAGTAATTCAATAACTTTTAAATTACCTCAACAAATAAGATAATTTCTGAATATTATCCTTTATTAATACTTCACTTCAATTATTACAAAACACTTTTAGAATTATACTTATTATTATTTCTTAATACTAGTGATGCCTGATTTCCATAACATCGAGTATGGACCTTAACGTTTCTACTCGACTTCTAGATCAGGAATGACCATGTCTTCGAAATGAAGATATGACATCGCTTTTGTTTCCTTTGTTTCAATCAAAAAGATGGGCGACCAAAAAGGTGGCGTGACATGGAACATCCGCCAAATATGATGACACTATATTGTCAGCATATCTGGTGGTGCTCGTCTGTGGGAAGCTGGGTAAAATATAGACAGCTATTATTCCGAGAATTAGGAATAATAGTTGTCTATAATTTGTTCGACACGTTTTTGTAGACGAACTGAATCGTCTGCAAAAATGGGACGGAACAAAGGTCCCCAGGCAAAAGAAAGCCCGAAGCTCCTGCTCTGTAAAATTTTGTGTTCCTGAAAGTTAATCATTTTAATCTATTAAATCCTTAATTTTAATCGTAAAACAATACTATATTTCCAAAAATATTTCTTACTTTTACATTGTGGAATTGGTCATCGCCTAAAAATATTAAATTTATCATTTAAGCATTGAAATTTATTTTTGCAAATTGACTTAATGGATATAATTTGGCATAATCAAATTTATTATGCTTTTTTAATGTTAACTTATTATATTTTATTACAAGAATAGACTTAAATTTATGGACCATTAACGATGTATTGTTCCCAATGCCAAATCATTTATTTGATTGTGCGCATTGATAGCAACACAATTTACTTTTAAGTTCACGTAGACCAATATGGCTACTATGAATGTTAATAAACTACACCAAACGATTAGTAGTAAATGTACCGTTTTTATAGTGTCCTGGTATCCGAGATCAGGGATTTTCAATTCTGCTGACTTTAATGTTTCTTCAAGTTTGTGGATAGAAGTTATTGGTGAAAGATAGGGTATGTCGTCATGCCATTTATTATTATAAGCAATAGACATATTTGGAAATTTGAATGATTGATGTAAGCCAAAATCAAGCTCCATAAATTGATATTTAGTTCAAACTAGTAGTAAATGATGTTCGATGAGAATGTGCTTTTCAGGTTCATCTATGCATGGGAATCCTGCTGGAATGATTGTTTCTGCGTTGTTTTCTTTTTGCTGGGGTGATTAGTCTTTGGAAGATCTTTAAGGCCATACATTCGTTTCTGGCAGCTGATTACGGTCCAACAGGAGTGGACGCGTACCAAAAAAATTTTCCCGGCGACTCGTTGAACACCTCGTTTGGATCGTGGAGGCATGTGATGCCTCAGAGTTTATGTGAGTACTGTCTACAATTAATGGTACAACTCGCCTCACAGTTCAGCTTCCTTTTTCTGGAGGCAAGCCTGTGGAGGTGGGAGGGTTCTGTTGTTTGTTTTTCAACGCTTGATATAAACCCGTCGGACATTACTGGATACGCCATTGGCCTGAATATTCTAACTGCCATTATAATGGCCATGCAATCTCTCAATTTTGTTGCCAAAGTTCGCTTTGCAGTTACCAACGTTGCTTACGCTAACACAATTATGGATAGATCTCAGTTCCAGTATTTGGTGGATTATCTCGTTTGTTTTTACCGGCGGAAGATTGTGATTAACGATACTCCTCATATCATCGAGGTCATTCGTGTTCTGGAACCATCGGAGAAATTAACCATTTCTCACGATTGTTGAATTCTGCGTAGGGGCCAATCCAAGGAGCGAGCCTAGTGCTGGACTCAGCAAAATGATTGTGTCTAATCGTCGAATGTTCCTGGTTCCTCGACATCAACAATTTAGACGTAGATCAGTTTCTCCCGAAACTGAGCCAGCAGATCATCCCGAAACTTAGGAGCAGGGCGTGGCCAAGCCAAACCCTGGAGGGGGTGCTACTCACGATACGTTGGATGATTGATAGTTGGTGAGAAAAAAAATTTTTATTTTTTTGAGGGGGAAGAAAATATGTATGTAAATGGTCCTTACAATATATATCATCTATAGTTATTACAAATTAAATTACAAGGGTTATAATATAGTGGTTTGGGTGGTGGTTCTGAGTATCTTTTTACGTATTCCTTCAAACTTAACTCGCTCGGTTTTTTAATATCTTGGGGAATAGGTTGAATAGGTAGAGACAAAGGTTGTGTTATACTTTTTCCCTCATCACACCTATTGAACAATTTGATTTCGTCCATATGTTGTTTATGCGTAATCGATTGAATTTTTCGTAAGGTTGTCCTTCTCTTTTCTGGGTCTTTTAGATCAAATTTTTTTCTCCATTCTGAACAATCTTTCCCTTTTAATAAAGCTTCGTCAGTAAATTTTACTTTTTTACCTTTTTTATTTTTATTGCTGAATTTCTTTAAAATTCCCTTTTGTGGTCTTCCTCTTGGATGTTTGACAATAATTTTTATTTCGTCCTCTGATTCCTTTTCTTCAAAGTTCTTTCCCTTCTTTGGTCTACCTCTTTTTCTTTTTGGGTTTGCTTCTTGAATGTTTTCTTCATTTTCTGAATTATCAGATATAATATTTTCAATATCTGATGGTAAATTAGCATTAGACCGAGCATTATAAGGTGTAAGTCTTCTTATATGAACTGTATCGTCTATGCTAGTTCCATCTTCAGAAATTATGCGGATTACATAGTTAAAATCTGACATTTTTCTGACTATCCTGTATGGTCCTAAAAATTTTGGTTTGCTTTTTCCATAGTTTATTATTGCTCTTAAGAGAACTAAATCATTAGTTTCATAAGAAATTTCTTTTCTTCCTTTATTATAGCGTTCTGAATATTTAATTGCATTTTTTTTATCAAAGTTCGGAATTGTTTTTCAAATTTTATCTGCTTCACCTATCTGTTCTTCTCTGGTTTTACTGATAAGTGGTGATGGAATGTTTAAATTTATGGGGGGTTCTCCTTTATAACCGTGCATTAGGTAAAACGGATCGTGATTATTTAATCCTTCGATAGGTGTCATATTATAGGTCAAGGCTACGTTATGTACATGGTCTGGCCATTCTTCGCTATTGGCACTTTTATATTTTGTTAACATTTTTTTTTATCGTTCCATTCATTTTCTCTACTTGTCCTTGAGTTTGTGGTGAATATGATGTAGAGTAAAATATTTTAATACCGTTATTTTTACAATAATCTTGCACGTATTCGTTCGAAAAATGAGTTCCGTTATCACACGTGATCTTCGTTGGTTTTCCGTAATGACGTATAATTTCTTTTTAAGAATTTAATTACCGAATGTGCGTTTGGTTGGGCTACTGGTTTAATCCAACAATATTTTGTTGCTTTGTCTATTCCCACTATGACAAATTTCTTTTCATTGTTTGTGTTAAATTTTCCTATTAAATCAATTTGGATATGTGCAAGTGGTATGCATTCTTCAGGATTAATTGGTTTTAAGTGTCCATATTTTTCGTTAATATTTTTATTAATTTGGCACTGATGGCACAAACGTACATGCCTCGAGACTATTTTAGGCATTTGTGAAAAGTAGTATCGAGCATGTGTTTTGGCAAGAGTTTTACAAATTCCAAAATGTCCTCCCCCGCTTTGACTCTCATGACATATATTTAGTATATGAGGTATGAGGGAGTCAGGAACGGCATAGTGATATTCAGAGTGATCATTTCTTTTCCATAAAATTCCATTTTCATCAAGAAAAAATGGATTTAGATTGCGCGATCTTCTCCTTTCTAAAATTTTTATTATAATACCCCAATATTTGTCTTCACGTTGTAGATCCCATAAATTGTGGATTTCCTGGTCTGTGATGTTAATTAGGTTTTCTATTTCGGAATTTTCTGAAAGTTTGGAAAGTTGAGAATTTGTAGACGCATCGTAGTTTCCAGATTTTTCCGAATTATCGGATAAGATGGAACTTCGATCGTCTTCCAAATTGTCACTTTCAACATCTGAATCTTTTTCTTTCTTTTTCATACTACGTGTTATTGCTTTAATTTTTTTCTCTTGCTTAATAATATTAGGAGGATCAGGTGTTCCTTCTGGTATTATGAATTGACTGTTTCGAAACTCTGCATAATTGTCCTCTTCTTCTTCTTCTAGATGGGATAGGTAATCAGCAATTTTGTTATTTTCACCTTTAATGTGTCTGATTTTAAACGTGAACTCTCCTAATTTTGAAATTAGTCTATTTAATCTTGCATTTGGTTTCTTCATTCGGCTTTGGTATGTTAAAGGTTCATGATCCGTAAAAATATTGAATTCTTTGTAACTAAAAATTCTCTGAAGTATTCCCAAGTTTCAGTGATAGCCAACATTTCTAAATCAAAAGAACAAAAATGTTGTTGATTCTTAGGAATTTTCTTTGAGAAATATCCTATAGGATGTGGCTCTTTTGTTTTTTCTGTCTACTTGCATTATTACTGCTCCTATGGCTGTTTTTGATGCGTCTACTTTGACGTATGTTTCAGCATCAGGATCGTAGATTGTAAGAATTGGATCGGATGTAATCAATTCTTTTATTTTGTCGAAGGCTTTTTGTGCTTCGTCATTCCATGCTATTTTATTATTTGCTATAATATTTTCTTTTCTTGTTAGGTCTGTTAATGGTGCTGTGATTTGCGAAAAATTTTTAATCATTTTCCTATAATAGTTTGCTAAGCCAATAAATCTTCGTAGTTGACGTAATGTTTTAGGTGGTTGAGCTTCACGAATTGGTTTAATGTTTTTATCTAATGGTTCTAATTTATTATATGAAATTTTATGTCCTAAGTATTCGATACTTTCATTGAAGACGCTGCTTTTACTGGTTTTGATTAATAATCCTGCTTCAACTAGTACTTTTAGGACTTCTTCTAAATTTTCTAGCGTTTCTTCAAATGTTTCGCCAAAAACACAAATATCATCTAGACAGACTAGAACTTTGTCTTCTAGGATATGGTTGAATAAATCTGTCATGGTTTTTTGAAAAATGCTGGGGCTTGCACCTAATCCCATAGGAATGGAGTTAAATACATGACTTACTCCTCCAACATTTACTCCTGTTACCGCTTTTGATTCTTCATCAAGGGGAATTTGGTAATATCCCTGATTGAGATCAATTGTTACGAAGTATTTTTTATCTCGTAACGCATCCCATATTTCGGGGAGACGAGGTACTCTACTCGTATCTTTTTTTACTATTTCATTTACACCTCTATAATCTACTAATAATCTATAAACTCCGTTTGATTTTTTCTTAACAAATATTGGGCTCTCATATCTAGAGCTTGCTCTCTTAATAATACCACATTCTTCAAATTCTTTAATTTTCTTTCTAATTTCTCTTTTTTCAAAAATTCCCATATGGTAATTTCTACGTTGGATTGGCTCGTCTGTTTTCAAGTAGACATGTGCTGGTGTTAATTTCGTAGGTTTTACCTTGGCAGGTTCTTCCGTAAATATATGAATATATTTTTTTTAAACGCTTACGACTGCCTGTTTCTGTTCCTTCGTTAAATTCTTATTAATTTTCACTTGTGTTCCTTCATTGTCGTGGATAACGCTGTCATCAGATCGTGTTATATGGACAAGTTTTAGCATATCAACCTCCTCACCCTAGTTACCCACAGTATCCCCCGACGTAATGCGTTGGATGCTGGGTTGGTCATGGCAGATGGAATTGGTCTGACGGTCCCGCATAGTCGGCTGTCTAAGCCTATAGCGTCCTAAAACTGTCCCTTGTGCGATCTGGGTGTCGAAGTGCGGACTGTAGAATCTTAAGGCTGGCCATCCTAAATCATCAACAATATATTCGCTTTCTAAACCATAACTTGTTAAAAACCACTCATCTGGATCTGCTTTTCCCATTTCTGGATCCAGGTTTACAAAATATTCATTATTTACTTTTATGCAGAAATCTTTGTCTGCTCTGAAAAATCTTTCGCAATTTTCTTCCTTAAACTTAATTATACTAAACATTTCACGCTTCCATGGCGGTCGTATTCTAAATAATTTCTTACTAAATAATATATCGGCATTATGTCGATCTAAAAAGTCGTATCCAAGTAGCAAAGGTGTGGTTACGTATGCTTCTGCATCGAGGAGGAGGTCACCCATTTTTATGGTGATTTCTACGATTCCTTTAACAATTATAGCACTATCGTTGATGGCTACCATACATACTCTTGCAGGTCTGATCACATTATCCTTTACAAGGTTGTATTGTACAAGTGTTACTTCAGAGCCGCTGTCGACTGTTCCCTGTGTTTCATACTCTTCACGGCACACAATGTTGCAAGGGACGATTAGTTTACGTCTTGCCCTGACTAATTTCATCGATGCACTACGGATATGAATTTTCCGATTATGTGGCACGTGTGGATCTAACACTAGGAGAGCAGCGCAGTCTGGATGATAGGTGTTGCGATTACAAGCCCGAAAGTCGTTGCCATAAACTGGTATAGAGCAAACGGGCTCTACTGCAAGTTTTTTGGTTGTTGAGTGAAATTCTGTTGTTGGATACTTGGAACTACATCAGGAGTTTGCAAGTTGTACGAAGGTAATGCATAATTTGCTGCATTTGCCCATGGTTGTGGATTTATAACTGGGGCACTAAATGCTTGTGCATAACCGTTCTGTTGTGGTGTTCCATAAATGTTGAACGGTTGATTAAAGTTTGATGCAAAATTATTATTATTAAATCGTGGGGGCCTGAAATTCCTTTGTGGAATTGAGGTGTAACTCGATTACGTAGTCGACAATCTCTTGAGAGATGTCCCCTTCTTCCGCAAGTAAAGCAATTTATTTCCCTTGGAAGATATCTATCGTTATTTTGTTGACGGTAAGATTCTCTCGTTGGTTGCCTATAGGGATTTTGATTGTTCTGCGAATGATTAGGCTCTCTTTCTCTAGACTGCCTTCTTCTTGAATTATTATCCTTTACTTCGTTATTGTTATTATTATTTAGGTTTCTCTCTTTACGAGGTCTAGTTTCTACATTTTCATTTTCCATTGTCTGATTTCTGGTTTGGTTCTGATTTCGTTTATTGGCATTTGGGAGTTTCCATCCTGCCTCTACCAATGCCACAATAACAGGGTCTGTTGGAGATATAGGTGGGGTGACGGGTTTCACTGGCTCTTTTTTCTTGGGAGCTTTACCCTTCATCATCTCCTCCATCTGTTTTGTTAACTTGACGATAGTTTCCGTTGCTTTATTCAACATCTCTTCCATTTTCTGAACATCGGTTAAGTCTAAAGCTTTTTCTTTAAATTCCTTCCAATCCGTAAATGTTTTTGAAATTTCATTCTGTGTCTGGAGATTTTTGGATGCAAAGAATTTCCTCATTTCTCCTGTTAGTCTGGGGATATTTTTCTTGCTAATTGTTGCATCTAGTTGTTTGTAGAGTTGGAAAAATTTTGGTACATTCATACTGAAATATGTATCGTCAAATTTTAATGATTTGATACGTTTTTTGACTGTATCTTTATCTTTTTTAAAGATACGTGTTAAAATTTTCTTTACTTCTGACCATGAGGTTTCTGGGGTTATTTCGTTTTCAGCAGCGAACAGTTCCAGAGCTGTACTACGGAGGGCTATGTTTAGATTTCTTATCATTTCATATTCAGTTGCCTCGAAAGTTTTTGCCTGAGTTTCGTATTCGAAAAGGAATTCAAGAATTCGTCAGACCCATTTGAAAAATGGCTCGAAGTCCATCTTTCTGACCTTTTCCAAAAATTGTTCATTGCTAGGTTATGTTGTGTGTAGGCTTTGTTTGATGCTGCAAATCTTGCTTGTTGTTGTTGTTGCAAAAGCAAGCGTGCATTACTTTCAGCGATTTCTTCTAGGGTCATGTTATTAATTTCTGATTTTAGAAAAGGGTTGTTTTTATTTTCAATATTTATTATGTTAACGTACGCGGGTTCTTTTTGATCAATAAATTCTACGCGTATTTCTGGGGGTAGTAAATTAATAGGGTTGAAAAAATTTTCAGTAGTTGAATTCGGAATTTTATTTTTGGGTTTTTCTATATTTTCTGGGCTTTGTACGTGAATTTGAATTGAGTGTTGGATTTCGGTCTGTGAGGACTTTCCCTGTCCTTGAGGGACTAGTGGCGACAAATCAGCACTAGACTGTGAGGGTCTGTCGACAAAAGTTTGGTTCAGAATTGATTCCTCTCTGAGGAAGATTTCGTCTTTGTCGTTTGGGAGAGAGAAATTGGTTGTAACCAAAATCGATTTCTTAGGTGATACGTGGTGTGATACTTTAGACAGGAGTTTTTCGAAACTGGAGCTGAGACTTCGTCTCGCTAACCTTCTTTCTGTCTCTTCTTTTTTCTTTTCTCTATTTCTAGCTTTTTTCCTTTAGATTCTAGATCTTCTTCTTCTGTATCGGAGAAGATTTCTTCTGCTTCTTTTGGGTCTTTGTTTTTTATACTCCTTGTTACCCTACGATAACTTTTACTTTCTTCGATTAACATGTCAAAATTGTTTGTTCTTTCGAATTTTTCGGTGTTGGGGTTAGAGTATAGTATATGTAACAACCAATGTTTAGGATGTCTACCTTTGTATAATTTTTTCTGGAGTTCAATACGTGTTCTGCCTTCTACCCTCTTAACTTTTGCAGCTTTTAGAACTCGATAAAGAAAAGAAGTGGATACTGTGGCGTGACATGGAACATCCGCCAAATATGATGACACTATATTGTCAGCATATCTGGTGGTGCTCGTCTGTGGGAAGCTAGGTAAAATATAGACAGCTATTATTCCAAGAATTAGGAATAATAGTTGTCTATAATTTGTTTGACACGTTTTTGTAGACGAACTGAATCGTCTGCGAAAACGGGACGGAACAATGAAATTTTTGTGATTTTTTTTACCAGAAGTATATTTTTTTTCATTTTTATTTTTCTTTTGGAGAGAAATCATGAAAGATAAAGTAGATGAATTATATATCACTGGAATCGTGATAATTTTCTGCATTTATTGATAAAAAAAAATTTGAAACTGAATACTTGGTTGGTTGGTAACACTGGCTTCAATAAATTTGGGTTGTTTTGCCACCTTGACACAACTTAATGTTTGGCCACGTTGACACAAAATATTTGTTATACTGATAACATGTTTACATTCTGAATAGTGATCTGTTTTAAGAACTTATTTTGTTCAGATTGTACTCAGATCGATTGTGTAAGTATAATTGATTTCTTATTCATTCAAAATGGTGAAAATAAAAAGAGTACCACAAAAAAAGTTTAGAGGCTTTGGTGTATGCCAAAGAATATGGTATTAACATGCTCACTTTACCCTTACACTGCTCTAATAGAATGCAAAAATTGGATTTCGGTGTTTTCAGTTCTTTCAAAGTTGCTCATAACAGAGCAATTGAAAATTGGCAAGTGAACAATCTGTTAAAAAAAGCAACCATCTACAACATTGCCAAATTTGATAAATCAGCATTCATGAAAGCATTCTTTCCAAGCAATGTGATTGCTGGATTTAAAAAAATGGGAATTTACGAATTCAGTGACCAAACTTTTGATGACTATGATTTCTTGGAATATTTCAAGGAAAAATTCAACTCAGAGTCTATAATGATCGATCTACCTGATGCAACAAACATCAATAAAAATCAATTGCCAGATTCAAATGCACCTTCAACCTCTCAACAATATGAAAATTCTACACCCTTTCACCAAAACGTGTCTACGACCAGCAGCCAAAGTGCCAGCAGCAATGAAAATCCATACGTTTCACCTGAAGCTTTATTTTGGTATCCAACTATTGATGCTCTTACTCAGACTCCTAAAGAAAATAATGCTAAAAAAAAGGCGGTTGTCCAAGAGGAAATTCTAAAATTATAACTTCTACACCTGAGATTGAGAAAAAGAAATGCTCTAATTGTAAAACAAAAAACAAGAAAAGAAGATTGAAAAAAGGTTAAACGTGCCACAGTAAAATAAAAACTTGGGTAATTTGTTTTCATTTTGTTTTATAATTTTCATATTTATATTCATGACTTTTTATTATAAAATATGACGTTTTGTTCATAAATAATTTATTTTTTCAAAAAATGTAGTATTATTATTTCACCAAATTGGAGTTTCAGGTTTATATCAACAGGGCAAAATGGAACATAACACTTTTTGAATGTGTGTCATTGTGGCATTGATGTTTTTTATAAACATAGGTGTGTTATAGTACCAACTTCAAGTTTCAGGTTTGTGTCAACGTGGCAAAACTGAAAATAATGCTTTTTAAATATGTGTCATCGTGACAAGTGGGTGTGTCATCGTGGCCATACAAGTTGCCACAATGACACAAAAATCTTGAGTTGTTTTTTCAAGTATATCTCAGTAAATTATGAATGAATTCAAACAAGATTTTTATCATGTATACCCAAAAGATGCAGCTATCTAACAGTTCAAAGAAATTCACAATCCGATTAATAGAACTCAAGATATAACATAAAACATGTAATTTTGTGTCATCGTGGCAGACCTAACCCTATCTTATCCGGACCCGCCTGAAAAATTTATTATGCAGGAAAATGTCTACTTAGTAACGTCTTAACCACCAACTTTTACATTGGTTTAGTAAGGTAAGGCTGTTATAAGTGTACGCTTATAATAATATTATACAGGTTACCTTTTAAAGTTTTCTATGTAAATTAAATGCATTAATTTTGTTTCAATGATCTTTCAGTTTTTTGGAATATGTTCTGATTTTCTTACTACCATATAAATAAAATATTATTTTTGGACCTGTAAGTAAATATATAGGTTAGGTTTTCAAATTTTCTTCTTGCTTTGAATAGTTTAATTCCAAAAGATAAATTAATTTGTCTTATTGCCAAACATTCTGCTATTGTGAATGCATCATCAATAACTTACTTCAGATTTTTTTGGAATATCTTTGTTCTTGGAACTCTCTCATATCCACCAATAAAGATGAGCTATGATTTAAAATGTTCTTTGCGCATTTCATGGTTTAATTTCAGTAGAAAAATTAATTTTTCTTATGGTCAGACACCTTGCTCTAATGAATGCATCATAGATCTTACAATGTTTTGGAATATTTTGAGTTTATTTTGTTGCTTCATCATTCGAACATTATTTGTGATTTTGTCTTATACATCTGTGTATCTTCCGACTTTCCTTGTGCATTGAATGTTTTAATTTCAAAATGTAAGTTCGTCTATCTTATGGCCAATCATCATGCTAAAGTAAGCTTAGTTTGAATAATTTTTTGGCTGAAATTTTTTTAGACGTTTTTCCTAATTGGTAGTAGACTACTTCCTATTTTTTGACTTTATCAATAGATAACTCATTTCTATATACGGTCTGTTGATCAGTTGGCAGTTTGAGTCTATTTTAACTTTTTCTGTATTTACCGGTGAATATTAATTTCACTTTTATAGTTTTCGAATTAAATATACGTTGCCAGAAAGATTTTTTCTGCCTGATTTGTTTGTTATGATCTTGATAAAATTTGATTCAATAGAAAAACACTCGCTTACAACTTTTTCTTTTATAGTTGAAATCGTTTCATTTCTTATTCTGCAATCGTTTTTGATTCTAGCTTTGCGTTCTTGTTATGGAGTTTTTATTTTTATTCTAGTTTTTTGCAGCTTTTTGAAAATTTAACCTTTTTTGAAAATCCGCTCAAGTGTTGCTACTCAGTTTCGCAGAGGTTTTTCCCCATTTTTTTCTCACAATTTATTGTTGCGATGAAATTAAGATGGTGGTTTATTCTCCAACTGTGGCTCTCTAATTCAATAATTCTAGGAGTGGCCATTCGCTATGCTTGTTTCTGTCCTATTCGTAGAATATGATTCTCGCCCACTCGGTTGTCTCCTCGCTAATTCAAGAATTGAAAGAAACTATACTCTATCCTCTTTAATCTACGTTTCATCGCTCGTGTACTATTAATTAATGGTGGTTATAATAATGTTAATCGTTTTCCTCTCCCTCGTACCATGAAAAACAATCAATTTTAACCGCATTTTTTCCCGCCCTTCCATCCTCTTTGTCAATTTTTGTTTTTGTTTTCTCTTTCCCTGTTTTACATTCTCTCTCCGCTTCATTTTTGTTGATTTTTATCAATCGGTATAATCATTTTGAGAAAGCAAATACAATAGATTTAACGTCGCTGTAATATGACGTCCACTCGATGGGTTATAATATTGTAGGTGCACGGCGGCCCCTGTTCCATGCTTTAATGCTGTTAGAAAAATTTTGCCCCCGCCGAAGACGAACGTTGTCAAAAATTATGGTTTCCCGTTGCGACGGTCGAAAAATTAATGACTATTTCTTTGGGCGAAAAAGACCTCGGCATTATATCCGTCAATCGAGGAACCATTGTTCCCTTTTCGGCTATTGGTTCGCGTCAAAACCAAAAAAAACAACGAACCAATGAACATAACTGGAATTGATCTTCCTTTTCGACCCGTTACAGTAATTTTTGTATTAAAACAGCTCGATTATGTAGTGGTAAAATATAAGTGGTAAAACGATATCATAGAAGGGAAATAATTTTTTTTTTCTTTACGTTAATCTCACAAGTATGCTAATTTCGCTTTTCTCTGTTATTTGCGGGCCAAAGGGACATTCGACCTCGGTGTGATTATAAATTTTTCTCGATACCAGAAAAACGATGCCTAACGTCGAAGTTGTCGTTTTTCCAGTTTTAGCCAAAATGTACATTTCAAGTCTTCTATACTTACCTACTCGAATTAATGTCACGATTTCGGTTTATTTCGATGTAGGATTTTCGAAAAGCATTGGCAAAAAAAATTTGTCTGGAATGATTTTAATCCAAATAGATACTAATTGTTTTTACTACTGAAAGTAAAAATAAATTAAAACATAAATGACATTGGAAGACGAATTGGAAATAAAGTTCAAGTTATAGCGAGACTGTCAAGCTCCGTCACTTGAAAGATGCAACTATATTTCAGTTTTTTAACAATACCACGTTGAAACCACCGTGAAAACTTGAATTCACATCAAAACTAATGACTGAAGTTGAGTGTACTTCACATGTTAGAGTGGCTGAAATTCAAATAAACAAGAAAAATGTATTGCTTTTACACATTAGTCAAAATTTTAACAAAATAGCTACATCGCTGATTGTTCGAAACTAAATTTTCAATGAAGTAGTAGTCGTAGACATTGATCTCTCGAACTATACGAAATCGAAAAATAATTTTTTATGATGGATGAAGAATCCCTTTCAGTCAAATATTTCATGTACATATAAACCGTAGTATTTATTCGAAAACTGTTTTAATTCATGACTCTGAGTGAAGTTAGCTGTACTTTGAATTAATACGAGTAAATTCAGATTACAGAAGTGATGTTCTTGGATATTCGAGTGTCAGCAAGAAATGTAGAAAGTTATAAAATAATATGAGGTATCTGAGGTAGATTATTTGTAAAGCAATATTTTTAACTTATCAAAATTACTACAGAAATGTATATTTTGTTTGCTCGAGATGTTTGGCTTTCTTCTGTACGTTATTACAAAACTTTAAATATATTTAGGCAGATATCTACAATAAGTATAGCATTTTACGAAATAACGCCCACTTACGTTTGAATGAAGTTATATTTTCATGTTAAACATCCCATTCCAAGGGTCCAAGTACGTATGCAAGGGGTAAACCCCCTGCAAAATTTCTTCCTCGTCTAAAATTTGTAGCCGCTCTTGCTCCCCTTTTCGAAAAAATTCTCAGCGTTTTCAATTCTTTCCAAAATTTTGAATTCTCTCTGAATTTGTTTCTGCATATGCGTCTATGAAGATTTGCTTGACTCGCTATGGTTGTATGCTTAACCTTTGTACTAAAAAATCTTAGATCGTAGACCAGCTATCCCCAAAAATTGTTTCGCAATAAAGAGGTCTATCCGTATGTGTGCGTTGATGCTTCTACTCGCAAATGAAAAATTTATCTTAAGGACACCATTGTTCACCGAAATATTCAATTCTCTTTGATTACTCAGTAAAATGATTTGTGTTACCAAAACCCATTGATAAGATAGAAACCTTCGACTGAGATACATACAGATCCGTAGAGAGGAAATCAGGGGCGGGTGGTCATCACTATTACGCCTTTGCGGGTGTGAAGGAAAGAGGCACTTGAAAAAATGCTCAGAACAATTTTTTTTTACTTGAAATTTAATTTATATGGACTTGAAGACAACATAAATCCGGCCCTTTCAAATACCCTAAAAAATTTAAGCCCAGGAGTATCCCCCCTTTTTCGCCTTTCTCTTGATGGCACTGAATACACATAGTAAAAAATATGATAAACATGTCTAATATATTTCATCATTTTTATGGAAAAGAGGTAGTTAATTAATTAATTATTACAGTTTGGATTGAAGTTGTAAATATCAAAAAAGGTTTTAAATTATGTGGCCAGTTATATTTATAGTAATAGAAATGAGTGGGTTGAATGGTTTGATGTAAGTGCGATAAAAATAGTGATTTTCTATTAGTTTGATATTCAGAGAAATGTGTTAAAGCACGCTCAATTGCTTGCATGGAACGCTTAATGATGTAAAATACATAAAACCAAAAATAAATTTTGTGGATAGCAAATTACTATGATGTTTGCTGTAACTTTTCTGTATGTATGACACGTATTTCTAATTGTCTTCGTAATGGAGATTTGCGTGTTTGGGTTAGCAGAATTTGAATTTTGGCGTATCAGTATATTTTTGATAAAATTCCAGGCGAGACTCAATGAAAAAAAAATTCAGTTCCAGCCCCAAGAAAAGTTTGATTTGTGGCCCAATTAAAATGAATGTTCAAACATATTTCCCTTTTATTTATTCCAGTGAAATTCATTTCAAACTTTAGATAAGATAATAAAACTGTAACGCAAAACACATTTGTGGGTTTTGTCAGTTTGGGGAATCAAACCTAGGACCTACATATTTGCCAGCTAAAAGTGGTGAACTTAACCACATGGCCATCTCACCACTGGCTATAACTGGAAACTGTATTTTGTATAGGGCAAAGTATGGCGGTTCCCACACACTCCTCCTCTATAGAGACTCAACATGAGTTGAACATGAGATACTGTGGGAGGTTGGGCAGAGACAGAAATGCCTCTTGTACCGATACACACAGGCTTACTTAACTATATGGGTTCTATTTCCACTATATAGGGTGCTATCTATTAGAGACTCAGTTAAGAAGAACAGTTGTGAGTTCTGCCATGCACCATTAGGGTGCATGCATGTCCGGCTACCAGCACACATCGACTTTTACCAGATGTAGGTTTTGTCAGTTTGGGGAATGGAATCTAGGACCTACATATTTGCCAGCTAAAAGCAGTGAACTTCACCGCACAGCCATCTCACCACTGGCTATAACTGGCGAATGTATTTTATATTGGGCAAGGTATGGCGGTTCCCACAACATATTTTACAGGGCCATCAATTAAATTAAATGAAAATTTTTTAACAACTGTTGTTTTTTTGAGTTAGGAATGATACTAAAACTAATTGAAACTAATAAACGTGCAATTTTAATAAATTAATTTTCAACTTTTTGAAGCAAAATTCCTGCCATATTTGTGGCATATTTTTAAGAAAAATGTTTTTTGACATAGAGTCTGTAAACACATTTAGCCTATGTAAGTATAAGAGCGGAGAGATAGGCAACTTGCAATGCATGTTTTGAACTAAGGGTAGGTAATAAAGTTATTCGCTGTACCGTATGGAATGTGAAATAGCAGGTTTAATGTTTGACATGAATCATAAAAAATTTTATAAATTAAAATCGATTTCTTTACAGTACAGAGCCTTTTTTCTGGTTCAACATCACATTTTGTTACTACATTGCAGTTTATGATCAAGATTAATCTTATTTCTGGCCGCACCTCAACGTCCTTTGACCGCAAATCGACAGATCCGGTAGAGAAAACCTCTTTTCTGATTTTTTTTTTTTTTTCTTCTAAATAGACTCTTCCGTGGATCGAAGATATTTTCTGAAAGTTTACTATAAGTTGTAGATTGACCGAAAATGCTATTTCAGATTATCAATTATGTGTGCAGAGGGCTGTTAGTTGCTCAACCTTGCAACTAAAAGGTTCCTGCGTAGTTTGAGACCTGCCGCAGCTAACACAGCACAAATAATCCTTTAATCTAGTAATCGCCACTCGAAAAACGGAGCAATATAGCCCACAGTGTAACTGAAAGCTTTCGGTACATAAATTTAAAATAAATTATGTGAACATCAGTAAGATGAATGAGGTGCACATAGTTAATAAATACATAGAGGGGCGTAGATACAAATTAATCATTGGATGATCAAATAATCTTAAATCTCAGTTAATGATTTCAAGTGCAGACGAGGCTCTATTCTGTGTGTGTTGTTCGTCGTGTTCGAGTGCCAAGGTTTTTGCCAGTAAGTATTATTATTATGTACTTCTGATTCTGAATAAAATGCCAAATACAAAGCGTAGTCATTGTAAGAAAAAACATTCTTAATTCAGTGCAAGTTGGCTCTCTGCTGGTAGACTACATATACGGCCTTTAGCAATCGTTCATGGGGCACCTTGCGGGACTCGACGGGTATTATTTCTTAGAGAAATATGAAACGAGGTGAGAAGAGAATCGAGGTAAAACATACTCGAGAAGTTGAGAATTACAAAAAAAAATCATTGGTATTTGTTGGTTTGAATCTTCCCTAGTGCTGGGTCTTCGTAGTATGTGTCGTGTTGGAGGCCGACTGCAGCATAAAAAAAAGAAAGAAGAAAATGAAAGAGAACCCATTCGAATATAGAACCGCGAGGAAATAAGCCTTCAAACGATATTTTTAAGAGGGGAGAACGTTTTTTTAATGTGTATGATTACCAGAAAAAGGGGGCAAAAAGGGGGACTAGCAAACGGATCATAGGAAATGAAGCGTCAATAAACAGAGCACGATTGTGTTTTTCCTCCTCCTTTTTTCTTTCTTTTTTTTTTCTTTTTCTCTCCAACGATTCGGAGAGAGAACGGCCATGTTAGTTTTGGACGTTTGCTTTGGTGGTTGTCCGTCGACGTCGTATTCTTCACATCTTTGGTTTTTTACTCCGCAATTTCGAGTTTTCATCGAGTTTTCCTGAGTTTTTCGCGTTTAGTTTTTGACTTTTCCGCGCGTGTCGTCGCCTTTGTCGCACATTCGGTTTTTGCGAAATTCTTTAGTGATTATTTTACTACTATTTTTTTAATTTTTTTTCAGTGATTTTGAATTAGTTTCTTCTTCTTTTTTTCGCTCGGAGTGATAAATTTACTTTTTTGTTTCTAATCTAAATTTTGTGATTATATTGTGCTCTAAATAATTATTGCAGAGAATATTCCATTGGAGGTGAGTCACCAATTGAATTGTATTTACAGATTTTAATAGTGACACATTTTTTTGTGATTAATCTAGGCCTACAGTAGTGAAAAATCTTGTTTTGTATTTTTCCCTATCAATCCAATATTTACTTGACCATTTTACCTAGCATCTGAAGGATGTGTACAAAGTCAACGTGGGATAGAGGGGTAGTGAATATTTGGAGGCCAGTACTCTACCATCAGTAAGAATTTTATAATCACATGCGAGAGCATCAATATAACTGAAATGAATACACCGCCATTTTGGTTAGGCAATTTGGTGGTGGCAAGTCTCAAACTTGCAACTTTTCAGTCAAAAAGCAGAGCTCCTAACACATTTAAGTCAATAATTGAGGGGCTTCTGAAAAGTTTTAAAGTAATTGTTCAGTGATGGTGCACCACCTGCAGCCATGCAGGTTGGTTTTCATAACAAAGATTCGAATGAATATTAAGATTTTTACAATTCTTTTTACCAGAAAATTATGCTATAAGAATTGTTTGTATAAATTTTACTATAATAGGTACCAAATTTTCATTCAAATGAAGCAAAATTTTAAAAGACTAACGAGAACTGCAGTGACGGATTTAACCGTCAACATTTGGATTTATCCTGCCCAGGTCTCTCTAACAAAAGTACTCCTGAAAAAAAAAAATGTTTTGTGGACAAGGACCTTTGTTTTACCTCCATTTTTGAGGATGAGAGTACTGTAGCCCACCAGGGGTCCAAAATTATTTTTTAATACCATTTGTCATTCTTACATCAGTCCCTTTTGGTGGTTTCTAGACGAAGCCTTTTTCCTTGAAACCATTTATGGAAAACTGAGGAAACTAGGCGTGAGTTGTAGTTGCAAATATAATTAATTTGGTGCCATAGATGTAAGAAAAAAAAAAGCTTATTGTTCCTTTCAAATCGGAGCCTAGCACCCTTGAACCCCGTAACTACAGGTGTGACTCCAGGCGAAACACCTACCAAAGACAAATTATACGCACACACATTCGAAATTTTTTGGTTAAAAAAATTAATATTAGTAATTATATTCAGTTCTAATGCATTTTTTTGAAGCGAAGGGATAGTGTTGCAAAAAATGGTGTGATACCCTTGCAAACTAGGTTATCGCTACTCGTGTGATTTGTAACAACCGCCTTTAGCTCGTGCTTCAAATTTCACCCTCATATCAAAATTACCTACTTTTTGTATTTGCATCAAAAGTAATTATTTTCAACCATGTTTCACAGAAATTTACAAATTCCACGCTTCAGATAGCAAAATGTTCAGTATTTTTCTATCATTTTAATATCTCTGTTTATCTATTTGACTATGAAATGAAATAGTCCATGAAAAATGTGTCAAAAAATGGCTCAAAAAAGAAAAATATTCTATCAAAGGTTTTTTTGCTGAAAATGCTCACTAACCCCTCCCTGATATACTCAACTAAACTCAACTTCCAGATTTCAGGAGGAACCCCTCCGATTGTGGATAATGTGCCCTCTAATTTAGTTTTCTGAAAATATCTCGAAAATAATAGGAGATATAAGGTCGCAAATTCAGTAAAAAATTATTCCTCTTTTAATTCCAAATTCATTGATATGTATAAAAAGACCAAATTCGGTGCGGTGGAAGCCTCATAGGGGGGCTGAAAAATCAATCAAATATCAGAAAATGTATGTTTTAGGAGAAAATTGCGTAATAATTCGTAAAATATACGAGATATTTGGTTTGAACTTCAGTAGAAAGTTTTTCCTCTGTAAATTTTGAATCTGTTGATGTATAATGTGACCCTCACCATTTGGCAGACGTGTCATAAGGGGCCTGAAAGTACAGTAAGTAATTAGAAAATGCAGTCATAGTCTAGGAAAGTTAGGATTTCAGCTGGGAATGAATTGCCTCAAGCTTAAATCCTTACTTTGTCTTCTTAAACAACATACTAAAATTCCCTCAAATATGGCACAAGCATTGTGCTCAGGGGTGCAAAAATGTTGGCATAAAACAGTTTTTCACATGTATTTCATTCAATTTTATTTTTCGATAAAAATTATTTCTACAGAAATTTTATGGAAAAGTTCCCTACGCCTTGTTTTGTAGAACCAATTGTTTGGAAGAAATTTGGGATTAAACATGAGGAAAACTTTCACTATAGATACGAAGTTGAAAAGTTTCTGCTGAGTTGACCTAAAGTTTAGGGAAATACTAAAAGAAGAGACTTGATGAGTCATATCCATTCGTCAAAATATATTTAGAAGCCCGGAAAGAGAACATCAACCAAAAGGATGTAGAAATGGTAAAAAAATAATGCAAATGTAGATCTTGACCAAAAAAAAGTATATAACATAGAATGGTTTTGAGATTTTACTTTTTTCTCCAATTCTTAACCATTGCGGTGGCAGTTTTTATACTCAAAAAACCATAGAGTATTTATTCAAAAAGGAATAAATTCATCATAATTCCAAGATAAATTCCATTTTTCAGCCGAATTTCTCCCGTACCTTAACAAATTTTAGTGTATTTTCCTAATTATTGCATTCAATGTAACGGCGGGACCTGTTGAAAAGTGCCGATTATGAGTCGTAAATCACAAATATACAGGTCACTATAATTCTTCAATGCACAATATATATATATTTCCACTTTTTACTCATTTTGGTACTTTTTAGGAGTCGGTGGAGCCTGTGCTGTTTGACCTATGGCAGTGAAACTTGGAGTAATGTTAGAAGCTTTCATAGGCTACACATTGGTGTTAAAATTTTTGAAATTCATCGCCTAAGTTCGGAGAAAAGGGTTCTCAAAGTGTTGCAAACCCACCATGTTGTCATCACGATAACTCCCGTAAATTTAAAGATTTTGACTCGAAATTTTTATGGCAGTTGGAGACTATTAGGGACTGGTTTGATATTGAATTTTAGCGAAATTTGTCCACTGGTTTTCGAATGGCAGCCATTACAAAATTTGACACTTTTCGAAAATACACACTTACCGCGGTTGATGCACGGCAGAGATATTTTCTCTTATGTTATAGGTATTTTTCATTGCCCACAATTTTGGAGTAATTACTGTGGATTGAAATACCTCAAGGAATTCTCAAATTAATCTCATTTCTCAGTTTCAAAGAAACATTTTAATAAAACTGTTGTTTAGAGTGACTCCAAAACTGAGGTAACCCTAAGTTTTCCTCCGATATTCCCTAAAGAAATAATTATTTATCTGTAAGAAACTGTGAGGTAAGGTGTAAAAGAATTCAAATACTATTTTTCAGTTTTTTCTACATTTTCCTTGCCATGAAAATATGTAGTCTGTTATTAAAAGCTTTCAGAGTCATGTTAACTAACAGTAGCCTACTCATTAAAATAATTTTTTAAATCTTATATGGAATTAACTGTCATTAAACTGGTTTACCATTGAATTTTTTGTTCTTCTGAGACTCATGAATGTAACTTACACCTCTGAAGAATTGACACAATTGAAAAAAATCAAATTCACAGACCTCTGAATCAATGTAAAAATTCATTGATGACATAAAATATGAATTCAAGTTTAAGCTTTCCTGCTTTCTTCATTTAAAATGAGTATATATTTGGTTAATATTTTCCTCCGGGCTTCTAACAATATTTTCACGAATGGCTACGACTTATCAAGTCTCTCCTTTTAGTATTTCCCTGAAATTTAAATCAAAACGCCAGGAAGTTTTCAACTTTCTACGAGTAGCAGTGACAATTTGTTTTTTTGGAAAAATAAATGAAGTTATTTTAAAAAAATGTTATTTTTCTTCAATTCTGGATTAAAGATGTGATTTTCCTCTCGTCTGTCATTCCAGTTTTGAAGCAGGTTTTATTTGAAATTCTGCTTATTTTAATTAATTAGGAATCAAATCAAACCTATATATTTAAAGTTGAATTTTTGTATTTTAAATGTTTTTTCTATGAAATAATTTTTGTATTTTCCCTCTCTAATGAATCTCAGAAAATTGTAATTTTTTAAATTCATACAAGTCGATATATCATCTGTGATTAAAAATTTCGTAAATTTCGTTTGACAATTTTATAACCTTCAAAACTCTTTACCTACCTCGCCCGACGTTAGCTGTTATGTAACATTAGGTTTTCGTTTCTTGTTTCTTGAAATAAAAAAAAATTGAAAATCATAATTTTCTTCTTGTTTTCGGTCAGAACCTCTCCGACTTTCATAGTCAAACCTTAAAAACTGAAACCATTTTTATTATTTTTGTATATTATGATTGGTGGAGCGGCAACTATACTGTAGTATGTGTAACAGTTCCTTTTGGTGGATAAAAAAAAAGAAAGAAAAGAAAATAACTGCATTTCCTCTACCCCATTGTTCAGTACTATCTGTTAATAACGCAAAAATCAATTACCATCTGTTCATTGTTTTTATTGGCTGAGGCCTCATTGATAGGCCACTGTTACTTGTGGTAAAAAACCAACCTATTGCCGACGGCGTGTGTACAAAGCAGATGCGACTTCCGTTCACTGGGTGCATATTACAATTAAAATAGTAAAAGCAAGGAAAAAGTTCATAGGGATGATACAATTTAGAAGGAGGAATAATTGGAAAAGTTGGGGGAACAGGAAATAGGAAAAAATTAACTGAGAATAGCGTGACTTGCTGTTTTTTGTTGTTTTTTTTCTTCTATCCGCTTGCATTATTATGGCGCAATGCATACCAGGCACAACAAAGAAAAAAGGTTTAACAAAGGTTCTTGCGGACTCCATGATGTTCCGACGAATACGTCAGCTGCGAATTGGATGTACGCGGAAGAGAATAGGATTATTAAGTACACTTTTTTTTTCTTAAAAAAAATTATTTCTGTATGTATCAATACCATATTAATTATTTATTAGAAAATATTACAGGTGTCCTAATCGATTGAGACAATCAAAATTACATGTCAATTTTTTATGATTTTTGTAGTGTTATCTCTGTGAAGAGCCAAAAAAAGCTTAGCCTAAAATATTAAAAATAAAAATATTCCAAATAAAATGATTGGTGGTGCTTCATTTTTCCCTTCTCAAAATTGGTGTTGCAAGAAAATGTAGGTAGATGCTTCGTAGTTGCTTCATCATTAAAAAACTTTATAATTTTTTTTGCATTTTTTAGGTCATTTTAATAACTGATTTAACATAAAGTTACGAAAATTTTGCCTCTATGGTGGATTGATTTTTCACTGAAATTCTTCTGAACATGACGATTAATTTCCTTTAAGATATTAAAATTCATCTGGTAGTTATCCAATGATACATGGGCACATTTTTATCCTGTCATTTTCTTAGTATACAAGATATACTGTTTAACTTTCCCAATTCTGAGGACAATTTGATCTTACGAAAAATATATAAGTGTATGAATCTACACCGCGAAATATTCGTGGACAAAAATTTTCTCCAAAAATCTCATTATTTGAGACCATTTATCGATCGTACTGTCTCTAGGTAGCATTCACAGGTTATAGGTCAACTACAGAACCATAACTGAAGTGAAGTGAATTACCCAGTACGATCCCCCACCTTCCAAAAAAAAAGTTTTTCTGGGTCACATCTCATAGGTATGTTAAAAATGAAACTTTGCCCTTCAATAAACATGTCCGAGGATATTTCTCTTAATGAAATATAACAATTTGCCAATCGAACCACTTTTGGGGTCACAGGGGGCCAAATGAGTGGTTCAATTCAAAAATTGACTATAAATTCGACTTCAGCGCCTCAAAAAAGCATATTCCATGATATAGACTATCTCTTCATTTTTTTAGAAAAAATTATCCGAACCTTTTTTGAGTCAAAGTTCGATGAGGGTTTCAATCCAAATATTAGCATTAATTTAAACTCAACGTTTCAAAAACATTATCTGTGATCTATCATTCAGTGTTTTAAGAAAAAAATATCCTAACCCCTTGCCTACCGATGTATGGAATCCGAACTGAAAAAATCGAATTTTCCGAATAGTAAATATTCGTCCGACGACGGTTCAAGTTCGGGAGAAGAACAATTTTTGTTTATTTATAAACCGAATTTAGAAAATCCGTATTTGTAACGCATTTGGACTCATTTTTAAATATTGTTATCTGTATTAATTTTCATAAATTTTGGTTCAGCCATCTGAAAGTAATGGCTTCATCACGAAGTTATTCTGAGAATGAGTATACATATCGAAGCTTCGCTCCAGTGACAGTGTATGAGGCCCTTATATCAACTGTATAAAATCTAATCTAAGATTTTTTCATGATCAGTAGATTATTGGGAAGATTTATGTTTAATTTTGATCATATGATCAGACGGTATTCTACATAGGCTACTAAAAAAAAACTATTGTCAAAATTTGTAACATTTCAAGAAAAACAAAATAGGTTCAGAAATCTAATATCCATCATTTTTTACAGTGTCTCCGATTTTTCGTGATTCTCTCTTCTTATAAGTTCATTAGCGACTGAAAGAATGTATATAATTTTTTTATGTAAGTATAGTTTCTGGTTGGAACATGTTATGTACCTACTGTATTTCAAACAATGAGATGCACAAACAATGTCTAGAGTACTTTCAAACAAATTATTTTTTTCGAGTTATTTTGAATATAGGGGTTCCTAGATACTATTATTTATTAGTAAGGTTTTACGTAACATCTGTATAATTTTTCTATCAATTTTAACGTATACAGATATAGCGAGATGCAGTATATTCAACAACGAATACTCACATTTTGTGTTACCTATTAAATTCATAATTGTGTTAGTAAGGTGCTCCTCTGAACTCATTGACCATTGCTATAGCACCTAGCGTTGCGATATGTTAAGTTTTTGTGAATAATTAGGTAGGGTTTCACATGTTTGCAGGTGCTTTGAGTTACTGCGAAAATCATGGCTAGACAAGTGTCTAGCAATTTGTAAGTTAAACTTCGAAGCGTAAAATGAGTATAATTCGTTCACTCTACAGCTTCAGAGCTTTCGAATGATCCATCGCGAGCGGCATATCAGTCATCCGTTCGATTGAAAATGAGAACAATGAATCTTATAACCTATTATTTATATTTTAATATAGATTGATTGTTAATTCGCGCATGAAGAAGGTGAGTAGGCATTATCATAAACCGTTTCAAAACCAGCCTAAGCCCCAAAGTAGTAAAAATTGAGAATACTCATATAATCTCCAAAAGTATCGGATATTGCCTACTCCATATCGAATTATTTTCATTAGTTTCTTTTTTAACCTTAGATAAAATTGTGCAAATTCAGTTCACTTTAAACCTATTTGCCAATTTCATTTTATTTTTCATTATTTTCTATAATTTTAAATTTGAAAAATCCAATAAAATCGATAAATTGGATTTATTATCAATTATATATTTGATCCAATGGTGTTTTGTGTATCTATTTATATAGTCTATCATTATATATACAACTTGTCCGTTTACAATACACCACTGGCTGACGATGTTATTCGATCCCTACCTAATAATACAATTAGTTATCTATTTTAACGCATTTTTCATGCTTCAAAATAATTTAAAATGGAATGAAATTGACAATTATTACTGAATTAAATTCGTACTCGTACAATTTCACGTTAGGTTAAATGGGAAACTTATAAAATTATCTCAATATGGCGTATACTTTAACTCGTTTTTGAAGATCCTCGGTAAATCGTGAGAGAAAATCACCATTAAAAGTTTGACCTTGATTTAAATACGCGTCGCTGATTGGTTGCTAATAATATGCACTGCCTACTTTTAGTATTGATCCTAGCGTTCTATTTGTGAGGCTCCGGTGCAAATTGAATCGCTTAATTATGAGAGAAAATTTCGAAATTTCATAGAAATTGTCTCAAAGAAAATTAGGTAGTGAAAATTTTTGATTATTTTTGTTTCAATAATAAATAGTTTGTAATTTTGAGGAGGCTTTACTTGATTAATTAAGGTTTGAAGTTCTTTCTAATGAGAGTAGTTTAGGTTTGTGTGACTTATTGTAGATTATGAATTATTTTATTGAAAAATTGGTGCACCCTAATATTATGATAGTTTTGTATTTTTGTTGATTTTATATTTGTTTTACCAACAACATTCTCTAATATCACACATACACGAGACTTTCTTAATATGTGAGTAAGACTATCTCATTTTAAGACTGTTTTTGGAACATTCGAAATTAATTTAAGAATTGATCTAGAGAAACCGTTATTATAATTTCTTATTATCAAAGGTACCTATAGTTTATTGTTCTAGAGAATTTTCGATTTTGTTTTTCAATTAGGCCTATTAGGCTATTTTTGAGAATTAGAAGTTTTCATAGATAGATTTAAGGAGCGGTTTGCAACTTCGCAATCACATACCTCAAGAAGGCGTGCGTATGGCTACCTTAATGCAAACCAAAGTTCCGAAGTAACAAAGTGAGCTGAAATTTCATTCCAAACATTCATTTTTATTTTTGATAAGTTTTTATTCTACTCACTCAATTTGTTAAGGTACACCAAATGACCAACTTCAGGGCTGTTTTCACCTGTTGCGACCCACGCACACATATGTTTATATCCATTTTTATCAGTTGTTTTTTCAATTTTTGTTTCTTTTTGTCTTGGAAAAAAAAGTGAAAAATTTTATTTTCTCTTTCGCCTTATTTTTTTCTTCAAATTTATAATAGCATATTTTTTAAAAACTCGTTTTTAACCTACCCTATTATTTCTGTATTGAAAGGAATAAGATAAAAAAAAACTCTTAATGCAGCAGCAGCTCTATAAGAAAAAGTAGATTTTTGAAAAATGTAAAATTAGATAGTCATTAAAAAGTTATTAATAGATCGTAATAAATATTTTTTCCTGTTGGTCCAAAATTAGGCATTATTTTATAGGCAAAATAAAAACGAAAATGGTGTTACCCGAAGTACCATGTGACTGATCTGCACCAAAATTTATAACAAGTCATAATATATCACAATAAATATCTGTTGTAAATTTTGTAGCTATTGGTCGAAAATTAGAAATCACATAGCCAAAACAAAAACGAAAATAGCTATATATACCGGAAGTACTGCGTAATCGATCCGCATCAAAATTTATAGCAAGTTATAATAAATCATAATGAATTTTAGTTTCAAATTTCATAGCTATTAGTCGAAAATTAGAAATCACATAGCCAAAACAAAAACGAAAATAGCTATACTAGAAGTACCGCATAACCTATCCGCACCAAAATTTATAGCAAGTTATAATATATGATAATAAATATCTTTTTTAAATTTCGTAGCTATAATTGGTCAAAAATTAAAAATTTTGTATTCAAAACAAAAATAAAAATAGCTATATATACCGGAAGTACTGTATAATCGATTCGCATCAAAATTTATAGCAAGTTATAATAAATTATAATGAATTTTAGTTTCAAATTTCATAGCTATTGGTCGAAAATTAGAAATCACATAGCCAAAACAAAAACGAAAATAGCTATACTGGAAGTACTGCATAACTTATCCGCACCAAAATTTATAGCAAGTTATAATATATGATAATAAATATATTTTTTAAATTTCGTAGCTATAATTGGTCGAAAATTAAAAATTTTATAGCCAAAACAAAAACAAAAATTGCCATACCGGAAGATTTAGGAATTAAAACACTATAAAAAAAAACTTGAAAATTTTCATCCGAGAATTGTAACGTTTTCAGTCGTTTTCATTTGGGAATTTTTCATTTTCTACCCCCAAAAAAAAAATTTTGCACATCACTGTTTCTATTAAAATCTTTATTGAATGACGATAATGATCCATGGCCTTCAAATCCTGAAATCATGACATGGAATATTTCAGTATAAGTCCAATTAAGTCATGTAAAAAAACTATTAAATATGGGTGCTTCATTTAACCTCTGACTCAAGTCTTTAGAAAGTAAGTCAGATATTCGGTGATATTTTGTGGTATTATTGTCTAGCCTTTATATTCACCCCATATTTATTTGGTCTGAGGAAGGTATGATATCATTCAGTTATTACAATACTAGAGCAAAAAATTGTACTGAATAATATTTGCTCCAGTGCATGTCCCGACAATATTGAGGAACGGTTGTGCCCGTTGTTGCCGTTTTTTTCCTCCGTTTTCCCCTTACGGGCTATTATTGGCATAACTCATTAAGATACATTATCGACATCAGTACACGCCTTTTATATTCGAATGGCTGTGTACTCCAATGAAGTGCTCGGACAATACCTTATTCTTTCCCGTTAATCATTATAACG
>WOFM01000504.1:0-37574 GCA_011428145.1 Ericerus pela
GTCAAGAGTGCAAAAAATATTGTCCAGTTGTTCGTATGGGAAAATTGTGTATTCAAGTTGAACCAAACGCCAAAATAGCATCAATATCCGAAGAATTATGTATAGGTTGTGGTATTTGTGTGAAGGTATATTCTCTGTTTGGTGAATAATTTTCTTTCTCTTTCGCTTCCGATGTTTTCCCGTATTAATAGAAACCTATTTGATGCTCTTAGAAATGCCCATTCGAGGCTATCACAATCATCAATTTACCGAGTAATTTGGAGAAAGATACCACCCATCGTTATTCCAAAAATTCTTTTAAATTGCATAGACTTCCTATTCCTAGACCAGGAGAAGTACTTGGATTGGTTGGTACTAATGGAATTGGAAAGTCAACGGCCCTTAAAATTTTGGCTGGTAAACAGAAACCCAATTTAGGCCGTTTTGCGGTAGGTGTATTTACGATTTATTTTTAGTCTTATGGTAAATTATTTATTTAATTATCGAGTTTAACCGTAGAATCCTCCTGACTGGACGGAAATATTAAACCATTTTCGAGGTTCAGAGTTGCAAAATTATTTTACTAAAATTTTGGAAGATGATTTGAAAGCTTTGATCAAGCCTCAATATGTCGACCAAATTCCGAAAGCTGTACGTGGCACTGTACAGCAGCTGCTTGAAAAGAAAAACGAAAAAGACAATGTCAGTGACATTATTCGGATGTTAGGTGAGATATTTTTGTCCGTTTGTTGGTTACATGTTAGACTAGTGATAATTTGATTTATTTTTAGAATTAGAAAAAATATTAGATAGATCTATTGAAGATCTATCAGGAGGAGAATTGCAAAGGTTTGCTTGTGCCATGGTATGTATTCAAAATGGAGATATTTTCATGTTTGATGAACCATCCAGTTATCTAGATGTAAAACAACGTTTGAAAGCTGCTGTTACTATTCGCTCTCTCATTCAGGCCGATAAGTGAGTTTTTAACTATGTCATTTTTAAGTAATTATATCTTTTTGTTGTGAATTATTTTCTATAATTGTGTTTCATTTTACTTTAGATTCGTTATCGTTGTCGAGCATGATTTATCAGTTCTGGATTATCTATCAGATTTTATTTGTTGTTTATACGGTGTACCTGGCGCATATGGTGTCGTTACTATGCCTTTCTCTGTTCGTGAAGGTATGTAGATGTAATTTTAGCTTTTCATCTATTAATTTGTAGTCTCGTTATAGTGCAAAGACGTTTAATTGCGACGAAAAATTAATTTTTTGGTATCTTTAAATTACTAGCTCATTAAGAGCCGTAATAATATCATAACTTTCATTTTATGCGTAGTTTTCTGAAAACCAATTATTTAAAAGCTCATGATTCAATGTTTGAATGCTGTCTTAGAATTTCGTTTCTCGTCACAGTCATCACACTAGAGTTAATAAATATTCAAATTAAATCTCAGTTGAATTGTTCGCCATCGTCACCGCTAACTTTTTATTATATTTTTTTCGCATAAACATATCTTTATGCGTATCATCTTGCTCCTCATTTCCTTCTTCCGTAATCGTTGCTAAGTAAAAATAATATTATTTATGAAATAAATGGGGGCAGTGATTAGGAGAGAAACAAATATCAGTCGTTGTGTTAGATTTTTTTTTTACAATATTTGAGGAAAGAAAAGTCCATTGCAACAAAATTAAAAAGGCAGAATGAAGAACCTATGAAGTCGACCAAGTCCTCATTAATGTGCCTACCATAACACCAGAAAGTTTTTAGTCCAAATTCTGAATTATAGCTTTTTGATTTATCTCCTGAAAAGTGCGTTGCCTTTGACATTAAGCAATTTTTTCGTTTTATTTTCTTACTTTATGAAACACTTTAAGATATTTTACGTAATTCTTGACACTCAGATATTCTTCCTAGCTGTTTTCCCTCATGGCTCCAGATTCTGGAATGTGACGAGACATATTGGTTATCCTCTGATCGCTCTCTACTCAGTAAATTCGTCCAAGGACAACAAAGTTGAAAAAACTTTTTAAGACCATTTTTTCTATCTATGCCATTTGTCTATTAAGAAATGTAGCTTTATTGTTGCATTCAGTTTATCTAACCTTGCCACTGGTCGTTTTGGACCAATTAATAATTACTCCTAATTGACCACTGATTTATTAGATATTAGCGGGGCCGCGCGAGAGGGGGAGTGGAGGTGTGACAATCCCCCTTGGGCTAAGCTGTTGTATAAATTGATCGGCTGTCGGAAAAATTGAAAGAGGCGGTGATTTTTTTTTTTTTGGTCTCCCATTAACCAAATGGCGTGTTTTTGGTAAAAATTGCAAACTTTTTAATATATTGTAAACATTAACCGGTTACACCCCCAACAGAATCTCTTCGCGCGGCCACTGTTTTTAGATAATACCGAGAAAAGACAAAAGTTGATATGTACGATTAGTTGATGAATTATGAGCCATAATATTAATGTATGAACTTGTGAGTGAAGAACGATATGGGGCGCAAGGTAGACCGAAACCATTGCGTATATGCCATGCTATAGAAGAACAACTTGCTTATTTGATACATAATTTTTTTTTTCCAGGTATAAATATTTTTTTGGACGGTTTCGTGCCAACCGAGAATTTACGTTTCCGCGAGGAAAGTTTAATTTTCAAAGTAGCTGAAAGTGCCTCCGAAGAAGAAGTAAAACGTATGACGCACTACGAGTACCCAACGATGACCAAAACGCTTGGAAATTTCCATGTGAAAGTGAAAGCGGGGCAATTCACGGATTCTGAGATTTTAGTTCTGTTAGGAGAAAATGGCACCGGCAAAACTACTTTCATTAAATTACTAGCCGGTCAGCTGGCTGCTGATAATGGATCTGGTGAGTTTCTGTCATGGGTATTGCAGATCTCGAATAGACGGAAATGATAATCAGATGGCCCCACAACGTTCTCTAATTTTTTTAGGTGAATTACCTCGACTCAACATTAGTTACAAACCGCAAAAAATTAGTCCAAAGTCGCAGTCTCAAGTCAGACATTTGTTACAAGAAAAAATCAGAGACGCCTTCCAACATTCGCAGGTATTTTCTGCTAAACACTTAAAATAGATACCGTGAGTCTGAAATTAATTCGAGTATGTCTTATGGTAATTTAGTTAAATCTGGGATGTAGATGAATATCAGATGATAGAGAGTATTGTCTGTGTCAAAACTTAATAAAAGGACATACGAATGGGCACACGGCCTTTTGAGGGCCAGTTGTACAATGTAGAGTTAAATCTTCGTTAATATGATTCTGGTTTGTGTATGAAACTTTTGAATCAAATTAATCACGTGCCTTGACTGTATATATTCAGTCAATGTTCTATTAACAAAACTGGCCTTAAGAGACCGAATGGAAGGCATTGAGGAATCGGAAATAGGATTTTTTTATAAGCTTTTATTCTATTCACTACTGTGATTTTAAAACATACCAATACTGCAGCCAACCTTCCGCAAAAAAATATTTATTTCGCATGTAGCTAAAGCCAAAGAAAGAAAATAAAAACTTATCTTTCAAAAATTCGTTTTGAACCTAAACTCATTTATTATTATGTAATTTTTTTATTTTTGTCCCATTAACAATGTGAAATAAATCCCTCGGCAAATGAACTCGAAATTTTGTAATGATCGTAAATTCGTTTTCAGTTCAATACAGATGTGATTAAGCCGTTGAAGATCGACGAAATAATGGATCAAGAAATTCAGAATTTGTCCGGTGGTGAACTGCAACGAGTAGCCTTGACTTTATGCTTAGGAAAACCTGCTGACGTATATCTGATCGATGAACCATCTGCCTATTTAGATTCTGAGCAACGTATTGTCGCCGCTAAAGTTATTAAAAGGTTGGATTTTTTTGGGGGGGAATGGGTCGTTTTATAGCAATAACTTGAAGGTTGTAATCCATGATTACAAATTTCCCCGTTGATTCATTTTTAGATTTATTCTCCATGCCAAAAAGACGGGTTTCGTCGTGGAGCACGATTTCATCATGGCCACATATTTAGCAGACCGAGTTATAGTATTCGAAGGTACGCCTTCGGTTACCTCGGTTGCAAATACTCCGCAAACTTTACTGGCCGGTATGAATAGATTCTTAGAGTTACTGGGCATTACCTTCCGAAGAGATCCGAACAATTTTAGACCTAGGATAAACAAGACGAATTCTGTAAAGGTATCGTATTCTTTAATTTCATACAATGTACCCGCAAAAATTCATTCGTTTAATATGAAAAATTTAGAAATAAAGTGACTCGTTAGTGGTCATTTTATCCAGTGTCTGGTTGATACATTTAATTTTGGAGTAGGGGAAGGGATGATACATGGAATAAATTTTTTTAGTCGCATACTAGAACACCATTTTTGGGTCAGGAATGTGGCGGTGACTGGTCTCGAACTCGCAACATTTCGATTACCAAGCCGAGCACCTAACCCCTACGCCTCGCAGACCATTGATTATATTCTTGTACCCATATGTCATGTTTTATTTTACGACCTTTTAACTTCTTCCATGATTGGAATTCGGATGTGTAGTATGGTCCGAAATAGCGGGACTAAAAGAACTGAAAATGTTAAGTGAAAAGATAATTTCAAGATCAGTTCGTTCCATCCTTTTTTTTTTTTTGGTCCAGAAATGTTGATAACGAGTTGGCACCTAGAAGAGCTTTTCCAATAGCGTTCAAGTCTACATTGAGTAGGTGCAAAGTTGTTAAAATAGAATATCCTTCTTGGTGTCAACGTGGTGTCGACATTCCGTGGAAAAAAGAAACAAACCTTGCCGGTAATTAACTGAATATACCTAAAGAAATGAATGTAAATAGTGGAAAAGTGAGCAGGTTTCCATAGTTAACTTGTTACATTGCATTGGTTTTTAGACTTTCACTGTTTTTGCTGGAAGTGATAAAAACCCTATTAAAATCACGATTATATTTCTTATTCTTGCTGTTTTCTTTCTTCTTTTTCTTCAGCCAGTTCTACACTTACTTTTTCATCTGTGTGATACGCACTAATGAATTAATCAATTAGTTCGACTAATCAATAGTTCTGTTTGATAAGACTACACCAACTTACGCCAACCTACACCAGGAGGGCAATTCCACAAATGTAGGAATATTATATATGACATTGCGCTAAATTTTTCTTGAATATTTGTAGAATAGCCCTACCGATGTAAGTTGGTGTAAGTTAGTGTAATCCTATCTAACAAAACTAATTACTTCGATTAATCAACTAATCTATTTTTTGCTAATTGATTTATTTTTGAAAAATTAATCGATAAATCTATTAATCGAATATCATTCAGACATGTGCAAGAATCACAAAATTTTTATTAAAGAAATAGACAAAATATATGAGGAAAATCCTACTTGTCGGCTGTCGCAAAAGAAACGTTTTCTATTCCTCTCAAAATTAATGCGTGTTGAAAATATTAAGTTTGCAAGTAGGTGTAAGAAACGGTAAAATCGATTACTTGAAATAATCGATTATTAATTCTTCATGAGTAGCTCCAGTGGTACCTACGCCTTGTTTTTAGGGTTTTTACACAAAGTGCAAAAAACCCTATTAAAATCACTATTATTTTCCCTCTTTTTCTTTTCCTCCTTCTGTTTCTTCAACCAATTCTGTTTTGTTTTTCATCTGTGAAACTAGTGATGCGCACTAATCGAATATCATTCGAGCTTGGGCCAGAATCACAAAATTTAAAATAAAAAAATGGAAGAAATATAATACGAGGAAATTCCTTGTTGGCTGTTGCAGAAGAAACATTTTCTATTCTACCTCAAAATTAATGAGTGTTGATTAAATTAAGTTTGCAGGTTGGTGTAAAAAATGGTGAAATTGATTACTTGAAAGAACCGATTGATTGAACAATTTTTAATGTCACTGTGTGAAACAGAAACCCTATTGCAACATCGTTTATCGATGTCGCTTGTAGTGATGTGCACTAATCTATCAGTCAACTAATCAAATTTTTGATAATTGTTTAATTTAAAAAAAAAATAATCGTTCAATTGATAATTGTTCAGGCTTAGGCAAAACTGCAAAAATTAATGAAAAATTTTCCAAATTGTTACTTTCATCCCACGTATCAAAAAAATTTGATAAAATAAATTTATTTGATTGGTAGATTTGATATTATTTTGATAAAAAATCATATTCGATTACTTGCTCTTGACTAATCGATTAGTTGATTTTCGAAATTAATCAATTTTTCGGTGATGGATTACTTAAAATAATCAATCGAACAGTTTTCGATAATTCTTGATTATCATTTGTGGAGGGATGAGATAACACTCAATTGTAGGATGAAACATAATATCGCTTCTACATATTCTACATTGCAAATGTAGAATATCAAATTCTTCGTGTAGAATTTGTAGCTTGTTTCTTTTTCTTTTCAAAATTGAAACTTCCAGTAACTCATAATACTTGTTTCGAACCTAATGTCGGATTGAGATTTGATGGCGCCTGAAACCTTGGAAAAAATTTGAGCCTATTGGAGAATTTCATTCGTGTGGAAGGCAAAGGACATCCCAAATAATTCTTTTCAGTCCTCTCCCCTCCTCCCGATTTAGCACATCAACATCGCCACTTGAAAAAATTATTTTATCGATTTATGGAATACTGTTACACCCTCTAACCGCTTCAAATACTTAATTAATTTAACGAATGACTTCCCTTTTTATAAATAATCGGACGTTTGAAAAGTATTGACATAATTTCTTTTCTCCGCAGGATACGGATCAAAAACGGGCCGGCCAGTATTTCTTCCTGGAAGATTGATTTTATACGGTTTTGTATGATTGTTTTCCTTAATAAAACAAATTGTTTTTATGTACTGTTTATTTTTTTGGAAATTTGCGATAGTAATCTTGATAATATGTATAAAGTGAAAAGGGAAGAAGGAAAGAAAACTTACGCATATTGATTTCCCTTGAACGTCATTAGGGACCGCACATTAATCTACATTTGGTTTGCCTCATTGCAGTTCGCTATCAATTATGGTACAAGCTTTTCTTCGCGAATATATGAAAATTTGGATTTTTTATTGTCAAATACTTGGTCTTTTTCCGTATCATCTGTCGGGAGGAAAAATTGTTAAGAGTAGATACTACTTAATTCACCTTATTCGATGTTTTATTTTGTACATTGGGAACGAATTATATTTCTCCCAATACAAATACCATTTCAGTTTTTTCGGTTGGATATACGAAATAATCGATCTGTTATTCGTCATTCTTTGGTTAGTTTACTGGTTTCAGAATAATATTTCCTTAATTGAAATTTTCAAATTATTCGACGAATTCGATGAAAAATTTAAAACCGCGTTTCATACGGAAATTCGCCACAAACACGTGTTTCACACATTCGGTGTAATTGTGTTATTAGTATTGTATACGCTCAATTTCTTGACAGTGGCAACTTTGGTATATCTGAATGGAACCAAATCGATCGTCGTATGTTTGGTATATGGATTTGTTCGATCATTGGAAAGAAGTATTTTCGTTTTATTCACGGCGTTACATTTGTATTTAGTTTACTGTTTGAAATTCAGATATGAGAAACTTAAACAAGTATGGAATGACGTAATTTACGTACGTATTCGACATGAAATTTTTGATTCGCATTTAACCGTTCAAGTGATGGAGATGAGATTAATGTTTAGTCGTCTATCGAATATTGTAGAAACCGTGAATTGTTGTCTTGGTTCTCGTTTTATTGTTTTGCACGGACAATTGTTCAATCAAATTTTGATGTATTTCTACATGATGTTTTCGGGAATAAAACTATCTGTAGTTGTGCTGCCATTTTACGTCATACCCCCGTTATTTATGTCGGTGGCATCCCAAAACTTGGGCTCATCGGTGAGTAATTTTATTTTTATTATTATTATTTTCGATGGTTTTGGAAAAAACTTTAAAATTGGTTTACGAAAAACAAGTTAAATAAAATTAAATACAAAAAAATTGGAGAAGTATAGTCTTTCTGCAAAAATTTAGCTTTTAAATTATAATTAGTAGTAACTATTCATTGAGAATAAGAGACACATGGCTTTCTAACAAGGACGTAGATAGCTCCACCTTGAAGACGTGATGGGTCCAGATCTTTTCTGCTGTCTCCAATCCTCCCGCCCTTTCAAATGTAACTTTTATTTTCGACTAAGGAGGGGATCCAGACGCCCCGTGTCTGAGCCCGAAACTAGTGGAGATCATCAATCATCTCGACAGTTTCATTTCATTACCTATTTAAATTTTATCAAATGCTTCTCATTTAAAATTAAAAAAAGAGCTCTTTTCAATTTCGTAAATAGAATTCCTTTAACATCTATATTTAGATACATCTGCCCAAAAAAACTCGTTCGCTACTTTTTCGTCGATTTTGAGGAGTAGCTACAGATTCTACTTTAATTTTATTCGTATATTATTTTAATACTAACCAATACCTACCTAACCTACGAAATTATATGCAAAATAGGCTACTGTAAATTCAAATTTATTTGAACTACCATTTCAAAGAATTCCCGAAAGATTAACGCAGCAGGTAAAATAGTTTGTATTTACCTGCGAGTTACTACATTAATGAACCTACAATTAATGAGCGTTTACTGTTCACAGATGTACGCGTTCGCTCAACAACTTCGTTGCTGTCCAATTAAAATCGATGCAGCTGGGTGTTTTTGTCTTAATCTGTCTTTTTTTCTCTCGGTAATTGATTTTTCAGTCTCAATGATCAATCTTTAACCTTTTATTTTCACAAGTTTGATTTCGTTTGTTTACCAGATGGTTTTTTCCATGGCTTCATATTTAGTAGCCATTTTTCAGTTAGCTCCTCTCATGAATCGCATCAGTTCAAAGACAGCGATGAGCATTCTCTAACTTTTCCAAGTCTTTCACTCAGACACGTCTTGACGTTTATGTAGCAGCTGTCCGGCCGAAAAATTACCAACTTCGCATCTGATCAAAGACATTTTATTCACCAAAGAATCTGATGGTATTCAAACTCTGTCATTAATAATACACTTCTCAAAGAAAATAAATACTCGAATATTTTCTAATAATATATTCCTGCCAATTGCTACCTTGAAGTAATGAAGTCGTCAGAAGGAAATTCAATTTCAGTAATTTAATCCAATTATGAAAATGGTATGATAGTTAAATTTTCCACCTTCATAAATTCTATCAAATAGGGTGAACATAATAGCTCTGTTTGATAGGACTACACCAACTTACACCAGGAGGGCGATTCCACAAATGTAGAAATGTTATGTGACTTTGTGCCAAGTTTTATTTGAATATTTGTGGAATATCCCTACCGGTGTAGGTTGGTGTAAGTTAGTGTAATCCTATCAAACAGAGCTAATAACAAAACATAAAACATCTCCATTCAACTAGCGATTTGATACCAATCTCTTCACCATTTCACTAGAACAAAACTATGGAATGACGCGATAGAATAATTGTCGCAGTAAACGAATTCAAGCCCTAAATAAACAGTAATCACTTCAAGTCACTCACGAACTTCAATCGTTCAAACGTTAAACGGAAAGGCGGAAGCGATAACCTCTTTGAATAGAATTGCACACGCAGAACATTGTAATTGTCCTCAACTTGATTAATTATTTTAATCTTCATGAGAAAAAAAAAAAAAAAAAACCAGTCAAATTTTACTTTAATGAAAAACAAATTACATTCATGATGCAGCGGTAATTTTTTCTTCTTCACGGATTCTATCCTTTTTCAAGGGACCCATAAACGCAGCTTTGTCAGCCACTGTTTGGAATCGACCATGACCATATTTGGAGGACGTATCGATAAACTTAAGATTGATTTTCTCCAATGCAGCTCGCTTCGTATGCACCAACAGCGACTGAAAATAGATTAGAACGCCGCAATAAGAAAAACGGCACCAACTTCTTTCCTCACAACTGACAGAATTTATCACTAGTGTATCACATCAGACCTATCATTAAATATCATGTAGACATTCGTCGAAAATTCATAGGATTGGCTCAATATACAATCATCATTAGTGTGACACAGGTATGGAACATTTAACGAAACCGCGGATGAAATACGTACTTTCCTCAAAGTGATGACGCGTTTCTTAGGTCCTACGCAGCAACCTTTAATCAGAATGAAGTCATTCTTCACTTCACCATAGTGAGGAAAACCACCCATCGGCGTGATTGTTTTCTCAGTCAAATCGTACTCGGTAGATGCGTTGTTCTTCACAATCTACAAGAAATTAAAACGAAAAAGTCACATTTGATACGACGGAGAAATTTAAACATATCATCATCATAATATAACTCGTCTTTTTATTCATAAATTTGATGCTTGACATGGCAAACCAGCAACCAAAAAACCTTAAATTCGCTGTATGCGCACAGTTTGAGGACTTATAGCTTTAAGAAAAATTCATCAATGTATTCAGTATGGTTCGCTACTAACTTATCGCCTGAATGAGGTAGTAAGAAAACAAAAAAGTAATAATTTTACACTGAGAATTAAGCAAGAAATAATAGTCACAATTACGCTGGTTTGTTTTCACGTAAATACGTTCAGTACTCCCGGAGATATAAAGCCAGTGAATCTGAACAAGTTTCCACAAATCCAAGAAATCTGCGATTGCGGACGCTGACGTCACTAACGCATATCAATTCGCTATACTATATCTCTTTATTATGGGTATGGTGCAACGTTAATTCATTATTTTGTCCCCCGAACGTAATTTTAAAGTACGTTTTCTGTTGAAAATCCAATTATTAATTTACGTGTCATGGAAGTACCTTGAGGTAGGAGTATAGGTACGTTTTTCATTTCGTAACTCGAGGAAAATTTTGGCACGAAAAACTCAAATTCATGTAACTATATTATATTAAACAATTTATTGTTACCAGGGTACAGTTCGCAACGTTTATCTAATAGTCGTGAAATTTGGAATGAACATTAGCACCAGGCCATGGATTTGACTTACCAATTTTTTTGTGGATCGGCGGTACTGTACTTCCAATATAATTATTTTTGTTTTTATTTTGACTGCGAAATTCTTTATTTTTGAACAATAACTATGAAATTTGAAACAAATAATCATATTATAACTTGCTATTAATTTTAGTGCGAATCGGCCATATGGTACTTGCTGTAACACTATTTTTAAGTAGGTATTCTTTAGAAAATTTACTTATTATGCTTGGTGTGCGGTATTAGACCTCGGGGTTGGAGGCGGGTACATTTTTCATTCCATGACGTCAGGAAAATTTTGGCACCAATATCTCAAATTCATACAAATACTGTTTTCTCGTTCCCACAAAATCGCAATTTTTGTTCGATAAACACGAAATTTGGTACGAACATTTGCACTAAGCTAAGCTACAGATCTATTGATTTTGGGGCGGATCTACCGGATGGTATTTCCGTAACCACTATTTTTGTTTTTACATTGGTCATAAAATGAGACAAATATTTATTATAATTTATTAAAGCATGCTACCAATTTTGACGCGGATCGACCGGATAGTACTTCCGGTAAAGCTTTTTTTTCTCACTTTCTAATTTGCATGAACTTTATTTTTTACAAAAATTATTCACATGTTCATGTTTTTTTTTTTTTTTTTTTTTTCATTTTTTATAAACCTTATTGATTTCTTCGATTTTATTTGAAATTTTACCATACTTCATCTTAATTAATTTTTCATTTCAAGAAATGATGCTTTTAAATTTTACATCGTCTAATATTTTGTCAAAAGCTAACAAATTTCATACAATCGTAACATACAATTTACGCATATGAACTTACAGATAATTAATGAGACTATCAAAATTCTTAATTATTTTTTCTCGAACACTTACTGTGGGTAATTAATATAATTTTTTTGAAAATTTATTAGTTACTGGTTCAAAATTAAGCATTTCATATCCAAAATAATACCCACAATAGCTGCACCGTACGTACCATCTGGCCGATCCGTACCAAAATTAGAAACATGTTATAATACATCATGAATATTTATTTCTGCTATTGGTTAAAATGAGGCATTAAGAAAAATAGTGTGACAGGAAGTATCTTGCGGCCAATGTACACCAAAACTGATAACAAGTTACAATATATTATAACGAATATTTTTTCAAAATTTCGTAGCTATAGATCCAAACTTAAGAATTCTATAGCCTAAATAAAAATAAAAATAACCCTACTTAGAAATACTGTTACCATTAGTTTGCCCCAAATGAATACTGAATTTGTCCCCAAGTGATAACGTTTATTTGCTGCAAATGAAAACTATTTTTTACTGCGAAATTAATTGGATTTATGAAAATTAATAAACGAAATGTTAAAAAAGAATGAAAAAATGGCCTTTTGTTTTACCAAGAAACCTGCTAAAAATGGAGCTATTGAAAATGCGCTGCTAGAATTTAGATAACTTTTTCTGTTCTTGGTGTGAAGTTAAAAAAACGCCTTTTGCTTTCAGCCGTGCCCGTCAAAATAAACCAGGGGATTCCCATAAAAGTATGTAATAACTCGCCGTTATTGACTTCATACTCCGTTGCCTGATCTGTTAGGAAAAATATGGGCGTAACGTATTTTAGCTAACTTCAAAAATTTATTTTGAAGCCGTTATCAGAGATAGAAAAAAACATACAGACACATTATTTAATTTAGACTCAACTTATCCTAATGAAATAATTTAAAAAAATTGTGTTTATGATCTTATTGCAGTTAAGAAGTTGAAACAAAATACTGAATTTAATATCAAACGACAGAGTTGATACAGTTTGCTTTCTGACACTGTGGTTCGCTTAGCTATCACTTTAACGGGTACCCCAGACCCTTTACAGTATAATACCTCATGAAGGTTTTTTCTTTCCTAATTATTTAAATTAAGTCAACTATATTCTACATGGTTTACAACTAGCAAAATGACTTTCGGAAGTCGCGGGAAAATAACAGATTCCACCGACAGACAGCAATTGACGAACAAGTTCAATATGTGTTGTTAGGGTTGGCACAGCTGTAGTCTCGAAGCAACTCCAGTCCCGTTAAGATGACAGTACCACATCAGAGGAAAAATTGTTTAGTTAACCAACACACCATTAATGCATAATTTAATCATAGTCATCAAATCATCATAGAGGACACTGAGCAATCTCATCTACAATACTAGAATAGAACACGCAATACAAGGTCAGGCTTATTATATCTGAATTCACTGCTCTTCCACAAGAGTGCAACCATATATGCTTTGCATGAAGTAATAAAATTGAAATTTAATTTTACAATGTTCTTTCGAAGAGGTGATTAGAACCTACAAGGAATTGAAATTTCGAAACGTAAAATTAAACAAGAAAAGCTTCATTCTTCAAAACCATCTCATTTAAAACAATATGAAAAAAAACTCTAAGCGCAGCAATGCTTCGGTAGAAAATTCAGTTTGACTGATATTAATTATATCGATATTGATCGATACTTCATTGCTAGTTTCAGGTTAAGAAATTACAAAAAACTATCGACTGTTATCCATATCATTAACAAAAATATCGATCAATCGATGTTTCATCGCTACAAACCTCTTTTCCAGAGAATTTGTTTTCAGTTTTCTCGAAAACTACTAAACCGATGAGCACAAAACTTCTTTCACACCTGCTCCCATACAATAGCTATCTTTTGTAAAAATTTCAGTCCTATCTGTCTGGTAGTTTTCTCAATACAGTGAACACAAAATTTTTTCCAAAATTCTTTTCTCCAGCTTTCTCTGAAATTACTAAATTAATAAGCACCCAACTTCTAAGAAACTTGCACCAACATATGGAAAGTCTGTCATGAAAATTTCAGTCTAATTGTTTTGTCATTTTCACAGAATCCTGGAAAAATAACTTTTCCATGAATTTCTTATTTTCCAGTTTTTTCAGAAACTAATTAACTGATAGGCAAAAATTTTTTTTAAGACCTGCTCCAATATGACAATTATCTTTTTTTTTAATTTCAGCTCTATTCACCTAGTAGTTTTCTCAGAATCGTGAACACAAAATTTTGGGCAATACATACATATAAATATATAAGGTAAAGGTGGCAAAGATGCCGCACAGTTATGTTGGCAACATTATTGAGGGAAAAATGACATCACTGGTATGTGCAGGGTAGTCAACAGACATTCTGTTAAAGTTTCTGTAACAAGAAACCGGGTCTCTTTTTGCAATTTATTAAAGTGAATTGTGTGTTTGATGGAACGCTTAAAAATAACTAACCTGAATTCTGATGCTAGGTGATGTGGGTATAAATTGTCTTATTTCTTTCGCTAATTTATGAAATTATTAGCAAATTTTTTGTAGATGAGGTAGTATTCAATTCCACTGATTTGAAAGGAAAGTGTATGAACAGAAAAATTTGTTTGGCACAATAACGTCATGGACTGGTTTTGGCTTTTTTTTTTTTAAATTATACGACAAATAATACAAAAAAATGAAAAAAGACCCCACCCAGCATTCCAATACAAAAAATATCAAAGATAACTAAAAAAAAATTTCAAAAAATAATTGTTTAACTGAAGACTAGAACCTACAACTCTGGCATGTCATCTTTTACTTAACCACTGAACCACAGGGGTAGATGTTGAATTTGGTTTATCATAGACAAACAATCACTTCTCATATATGTTTTACTCTAATTTTTAGAAAGCTAAGAAAAATTATTTTATGTAGTTGTTCTTTAATTTTAATAGATTTTTCCAAAAATTTCAACAATTTTGGATTTGACTTTTTTTGAAATACATGCACAAATTTCCATAAGCCATTTTAGCCATCACCACTAGGCGGAATCTTACCCACTCCACTGGGTAAGATGACTAAAATTTTTTTTTTTTACTTATTCATTTTTGAATAAATATTTAATTGAATTGTAACAAATGATGCATAAGACCTTGAGGTACAGACGTGCCAAATATGATCTCTTTTCAGCTTTCCTAGCCAAATCTATTTCAAGTATTCAAAAGGTGCAACATTTTCACCTCTTTTACCTTATGTATGTATACATAGATACACATAAAAAAATTTTAATACACAATTTGCAAACAAACTGGTTAAAAAGTACACTCCACTGCCTGCCTTGAACTGAAACATTTAATATGGTACACATTTCATTAGGTGTCTAGTCTTTACCTTATACAAGAAAAAAATACGCTACCATCACCCGCCAAATAAAAAATTCCAACGCAATAGCAGATTTGTTGCGTTTTTGAAAATTATAAAATTAGTCACTAAGTTATTAATACATCATAATTGTAATTATATTTAATTTTGTAACTGTTGACATAAAATTACACATTTAAAAACAATTATACTTCAAAGTCAAAACAAAAATAAATTTTTTGAAATTAACTTTTGACCGATCTGCACCAGAACTGCTAGAATTTTCCAATAAAATGAGGTTAGTATTTTTTCCAAGTTTTCAAGCATTTTATAGCCAAAATAATATCCAAAATAGTTGCACTGAAAGTACTGTCAGGTCAATCTGCACAAAAATTAGTAACCTATTAGAATAGGTCATAATAAATAATTATTTGGAATTACGTTATTGGTCCAAAATTGGGTACTTTACAGCAAAAATAAAAACAAATATAGTGTTACCAGAAGTACCACATGGCAAATACACACCAAAATTTATAGCAAGTTACAATAAATCATAATGAATATTAGTTCCCAATTTCGTAGCTATTAAGTTGAAAATTTAAAATTTTACAATCATACTGGAAGTACCGTACAGTCAATCTACAACAAAATTAACAAGTCAGGTCCAGGGTTACCATACACCCCAATTTGAGGTATCAGTCCCTGTGTCCCAGCTAGTTGAGCTTCTTGTCCCAGTTTTCATTTTTACCTTTTTATCAATATATATACATACATTAAAAATTAGAGAATTCTATTTAAGAGGATAAGCTATTCAAGAGCATAAACCAGAAATCATAGGTAGGAAATATTGGAAAAATTTTAAAATAAAATTAAATCAATGTCTGTCCCAAAGTTGGTGACTAAATGTACCCACATTCACCCTTAAATTGTTTTTTGAGATTAATTTCAACATTAGATTTATAAAAAAAAACCTAGATCCATCCTGTACCCTGTTGCATAACCACAAGATTCTCAAGTAAATTTTCTGAAGATCTAATTAATAAATAAATCTTTCTCAGAATTAGAGTGGGGGAGTTGACAACTGAAAGCAAAAAATATTATGAGCAACCACACACCTTATCACGACACATTTCTATCATTACAAAGGGGGTAGGTAAAAACAAAAATGAGAAAGCGACCGAGGCGCAAATTTTGGCATAAACCTTGGTGTGAATTTCAGCGCGAAGGAAAATAAAAAACTGTGTCTGTGTTAGTAGGTATGTGGTTGTGTGCATGCGTGTACATACAACCATACCAGCTACGATAGCCACACTATTTTTATAAGCTTTTATTTTACTCACTACTCCCATTTTAAAATATACCAATACTGCCAAGCCAGTCTTCCGCTACAAAATAATTTTCATTTCGCATAGAGCGAAAGCCAAAAAAATAAAATAAAATAAAATGAAAACCTATCATTTAAAAATTCGTTTTTAACCTAAATTTATTTTCTCTCGGTTATCTCTGCCTTCTTAACCCAGAGAAAGATTTATTCATTAATTTTATTTTTAATTGAAAATTTACTCATTAATCTCGATGTCATGGAACGATCTTTGATAGGGGTTATGTTTTTCGTTTCATAACTCAAGGAACATTTTAGGACCAAAACTCAAATGCATAAACTTATTCATCTTTGTATACATATATACATATATAAAATTTTATAAAAAAGCTAATTTCTCGGTTATATGGTACATGTTACAATTCTTGTCCGATAATCATTAAAATTAGAAACAAACCATAGTAATAGGCCACTGACCTGACCTACTGAGTTTGTTATGGATTGGCAGTACAGTACTTCCAGTATTGCCATTTTTGTGGCTATAAAATTTTTGACCAATAGCTATAGAATTCGTTAGCAAATATTATTATAACTTACTATAAATTTTAGTATTGATCAGCCATGATACTTCCGATAACACTATTTTTATTATGGCTATAAAATGCCTAATTATGGATAAATAAGAATGTGATATGGAACAAATATTTATTATGACTTCTTCCAATATATTACTAATTTTGGCGCAAATTGGCCACATATAACTTACCGTGCAGCTATTGGGGATATTATTTAGGCTATAAAATGCTTGATTTTCAACTAATAACTAAGTAATTTGCAAAAAATATGAACTATAATTTATTACAACATACTAGCAACTCGGGCGCGGATTGGTCGGAAGTTATTTGCAAAAAATTAATTTTTATTTAGATTTTAAGAGATAATTATTTTTAATCGCGCAATTTTATGTCAACAGTTTCAAAATTGAATAACTTTTTAGCGATTAATTTTATAATTTTCGAAAATCTTTTTATAATCAAGTTGCTGCTGCGTTCAGTATCTACTAAAATGTGTTCCATATTAAATGTTTCAGTCCACCCAGGCAGATACTGAAGCTCGCTTTTTTTTCTCCTACTTTATGCACCAATATTTAAGAGATTTACAATTGCACCAAGATTTGAACGAGCTCCCTTCAAGTTTTCGTTTTCACATCATAGTGAAAATAAAAATGTATACCACGTTAAAAATCGGAGTCCAATAATACTATTTTTTGAAGCATCAACTGCATCAAGTAAATACTATCATCTGAAATTTTGAGAAAAAAATTAAAAAAGAAATAAAAAGAAACACCACTTAATAGCTACCAACGAATTTTCAACTTCAAAAAATTAATTTCACCGAATTTCCCAAATTTTCACAGTATATAGATTTTTGGAGAACGAAATATCGGACTTCGAACCAAGTAAAATTCTACTTACAATATACTTGAAACATAGAAATAAGAGTATTTCAAAAATATGCTTCATAGCCACCGAAAAGCCGAACTGATCCGCAAAACTTTTTCAAGTAACTCGCATAAAAAAAAAAATTAAAGAGAAAAGCAGTGTTTCTAGAACGTTTATATAGATCGCATTTTGTGCTAACATTATCATTTCGACTGACTTTTAAAATGAAATGCACTTCAATACTTCTTTACGATGGAAATGAATTACTCGTGAATACAGCCCATTTCAGCAAGAGCTAATTAAATTACTGAGTTGTAAATAACGAGAATAACGTGATCATGTGAGTATCCCAATAAGTTGGACTGTATTCAATATGGTGAACTCCCACTTCATCGTCACATAGACTGGTGAAAGTCGTGGAATAATATCGAACTTAAGCACCACGTGCCCCCGAAAGGGCCAGGGCAACGTTAATGTACGATGTTACGGTTGGCATGGTTGCAACAAAAACTGCAACTCCAGTCCCGTCAGAGTACAATACCCCATCGACACACAAATACTTTCAACAAAATTATAATTTCTCACCTGCCCATCCTTAGTGTGGATACCCTGCCCTAATCGATAAATTTTCTTATTAATTTCAGTACGATGGTGGTATCCTTTCTGACCAGCACGCGCGACCGTAAACTGAACACGACTTGGATGCCAAGCTCCGATACATGCAACTTTACGTAGACCTTTGTGTGTTTTCCTTGGCAATTTCTTTGTATGCCAACGTGACGTGACACCTGTAAGCGAGACACAATTAAAACATCATTTCTTAGCGCTTACATAGCGAGTGAGTGAGTGTAAAACCAATCATCTGATCATCAGAAGGAAGGCAGCATATACGTATCTTCAAAAGTTGTCTAGAAAGGTAATGCTAATCATCATACGATCGGATCGGAGTAAAACAAAGTATTCGTTACCTTTGTATCCTTTTCCTTTCGTAACGCCGATACAATCGATCATCTCATCCTGCGTAAAAACATGAGTAATCGGAAGAGCTTTTTCAAAATGCTCCTTAGCCCATTGGACTTTTTCCGGCACAGTTCCACCATTAATTTGAATTTCCATAATATGCGCTTTTTTTTGTCTGAAGTTCATGAGTTTCATCTGAGAAAAAAAGGATAAAAAATTTCATTAGCTGATTTTGTTGATCTGTCAAAAATAAAAATGCAAACGTTCCAAGTACCTGAGTGTGGGCAATAACACGAATAACTTTACAGTACTTCGCAATTTTGGCCAATTCCTTGTCAATGGCTTTACGTCCGAGAGGATCCTGCCATTTTTTAGAAACTTTGGTGAAAGCTCGTTTCTTAGCTTGGTACCTAATCGATTTCAAAGAGGTGTTTCAATTACACGTTGAACATGTAAGAGGAAACAACCTCTTCAACCAAACGAAAGGGATGCGAATGTCCTTTCAAAATTCGGTATTATTACTCTCACCTTAAAAAGGGAGGAGATTCAAAATATTCGATCAATTAGAATATTCTCTGCATCGTTACGAACATAATACAATAAAATAATACAATGATCAAGTTAAATACAGAACATGAATCAACTCAGACCGCCCTAGTGGTTCATCAAGAGAAATCAGGTCATTGCTAACCGTAAATAAAAAGGAAATCATCATCGATAAAGAACAGCATAAATTACTTAATTACCAATTTTTGTAAAATCGACGTCTGCAATCTTCAGATAAATGTTCAGCCCATACGGTAGACAAGGCCTTCAGACCATGCGGCGTTTCAATATACCCTACAATTCCAACTATGACCATCGGTGGTGTTTCGATGACAGTAACAGGTTCTACGATCTCCTTTTTATTCACCTCTGCAAAGATCAAAACCATTAAAACATGAATTCAAAAAATCAACAAAATCAAAGGAGTATCAAATACTCACTCGATCCTGGTCGATCAGCTTCTCGAACAACGTGGGTCATACCAGCTTTGTAACCTAAAAATGCGGTCAAATGAACGGGCTTCGAAGGGTCATCTCTAGGAAACGACTTCACACGGCCACGGTGTCTTCGAGCACGTTTCTTCGGATAGAAACCCATGGATCCATGTCTAGGAGCACTGAATTTTCTATGAGACTGTAACATAAAACCATGCGAATTAACAGGAGAAAGTCCATCCAATGGAAGGAAAGGTACCAGTAGAAGTAGTAGTATTGACAGGGGCTTAAAATAATCAAAGCTATACATCACACACGTGTTCATCACATTCCACACCACATGCATTTCAGACTTTCTCAATTATTCGGCTCACAAGAGGATACCCTAATTAGCAAGTGATGCCTCGACATGAAGTAATAAGAAGGGAGAGGCAAGTACAGAACACATGGCCTATTTGACTAGGAAAATTTGACACGTGGAGATCAGAAATAAAATCTGTTTAACCTAATCTTATCCAATCCTACGTTATATAAAGCCGACCCATTAAGCATACTTACCATTATTTACATAAATACTAGTAAACTACTTAATCCAAAACAATTACGTTACAAAACTAGAACTAAAATTTTTTTTTAATTCATCACCAAAAATCACCTCAGCCACACGATGTACAATGAGTAAAGAAATATGTAACTATGCATCGCTACCGCATGGCGCATGGGCAAGAATGTAGACGAACAAGCTAGCGCTCATAACTTCCAGGATGCATAATATTACATATGATAGAGAAGTGGGAACGATATAATAGTGGTTTTGGTGTCGCACCGATGGATAGCGCTCCCGACGCCACGACTTTTGCTTTCTAATATCTGATTGAAGAAAAAAATTGTCACGTTTATTTGTTTATAAAAACTGGCGTACAAATTACCCCATTCCGGAGAATCTGATTATTCTGATTAGTCGATGTCAATTGACATGGGGTAATTTCCTTTGACTATATAGCTTATGGACTGCTAGAACTGATAAAATCTTGAAGCCGAACACTGCAGGCGTTACTTTTCGAAAAAGGTACTTTGTGTGAAAATTGAATTTGTATTCAGTTATATTTTCGTGACTCCTAACAATATAAGCAGTGAGAGAACAATATTCTTTTAAGTTTCACTAGTGTTTGTACTTTCACTTATCACCAAAGGTCGTTTTTCGTAAAAAGAACGCCTGTTAACAGTGGCTTCAGCGGTGTTCCATTTAACTCTATGTATTTCTTATCAGTTCTAGCAGTCCATTAAGCTATATAGTCAAAGGTAATTTCTGTGCCAGTGACTGACGCAGAAATTACAGACAGAGTCAGTAGCACTGTTTGATAGGATTACACTAACTTACACCAACCTACACTGGTAGGAATATTCCAAAAATTGAAGTGAGGTTGAAATCCAAGGAAAGAAACAAGTTAGTTAGAGATACTGTAATGCAATGATTGAAAGTACAAATTACAAGTTTGAGGAAGATGAACGATCTCCCTCGATTACGAGATTAAAGTTTGAGTGGGAAATGAGTTTCAGCGTTCTCGGTTGAACGAATGAAAAAAGTCGTGTTTGTTCGCACAACCTGAATATTGTTAGTTTACATTATTGAAAGTAGTTGCGCTAAAAGTTAGTAAGTGAGTGCATGTGGAGTGTAGAACAACACCCCCCAAGGTCCAACAAAACGAGCAAACATGAATTATCGCGAGCACGAATAACATAAATAAATTAATTTTTATGATCATATTATTGTACATTTATGTTCATTTCCCAAACAAAATAAAATAAAATAAAATAAATTACATAAAGGATGAACAATGACTAGATTATTATTCGATCGTAACAGATATTTCGATTTATTTTTGAAGTTATTTATCGACATATTATATTGCGGTAATGTATTTCGATTCGTGTATTTTCCGATCTTCCATGCTGTTCGAGAAAAGTTTTGTTCAAATTTGTTTAATACTTGTTGAATAGGGGTGTTCCAAAATGTGATTAGCTAATATCAACCAAACGTGTAAAATCATGTCAATGATTTGTATTCAAGTCTCTGTTCATTTGAACATTGAATTTGCGGAGATGACAATGAATACCTACACGAAAATAAATTTTGTTTTAACAAGTATTTTTTTGGCCTAAAGAATATAATATATTATTAATTTTGTTTGAACATGTGATTTTTTCTTTTCTTTTTTCGAACATTATATTTTCAGGTACTATGCTGCAAAGAAAAAAAGAGATTATTATATTCAGTGATTTGTGAATTGATATATTATTTAGTTTCGAATATTCATATTCCTTCCCCTTTTGAAATAAATGATTTTCCCATATATTATTATGAATTTGAGAAATTTTATTGTGATATATTTGATGTTGTTAATATTTTGTCAACTAAGTTTCTAAATTTTTGTTTGTCAAGACTTTTTGTTAGCATGTCTGCTAATTGTGAATTCGTACCAACAGTTTTGAATTTGATTTCTTCATCCTCCACCGATTGTGTAATGGCATAACATTTTATTATTAATGCTCTTGCTCTTTTTTGAGCTCCTCCCGACATTATTCTAAGTGCTGATATATTGTCTTCAAATATTCTTACGGGGTCATTTTATTCAAATATTTCTTTTTGTAAAAGGAATGTAACTTGTATGTCGTCTAAAGCATCAAATACTGCGATTATTTCAGCAGCAGTTGAGCTTGTAGCTATGATCATTTGTCTTCTTACATTCCAATTTATTAAATCCTCATTTAAATATATTAAAAATCCTGATATAGATTTTCCTAAGTTTAAATTCGATATTTTTATTTCGTGATCTTTTACATCCAGGGCATAAGATGCATCTACAAAAGAGTGTATGCCTTTACTATCTGATGTGAATTTAATCGAAAATTCCTTTGTCGTGTTCACATATTTAAATATTCATCTTACATGATTTTTCAATTTGGAATTTGATTTTGTTTGGAATCTTGAGAAAAAATTTACTGCAAATAAAATATCGGGTCTTGTTATTCTAGCTATATATAACAGAGCTCCAATCATTGAACGATATTCTGTATCGTCTGTGCAGTTTTCATCTTCTTCAATTTTCAAAGATGTTTCTATGGGGGTATTTATGAAATTTGATTCGTTTTGATTATATTTTTTTAATATTTTTTCTATATTCCTTGATTGTATTAAAGTTATTGTATTTTCTCTTCTATCTCTCATTATTTCGAATCCTAAATAAAATCTCGGGTTATCAATTATTTTCATGGTAAATCTTTTTTGAAAAGAATCATTTACATTTTTTATCCATTCGGGTGTGTTTGATGCTATCAGTATGTCATCAACATATGTAATCATAACAATTATTTTTTCATTTGATTTTTTAAAATATAAGCATTTGTCTGCTTTAGATCTTTCAAAGTTCATTTTTAGAATAAACTCATTTATTAAATTATACCACGATTTAGACGATGTTTTTAGGCCATAAATAGATTTTTTGAGTTTTAATAGTTTATTACTTTCCATTAGTAAACCTTCTGGGGGTTTTAAATATATGGGGACTATAGCAGGGGAGTTTAGATATGCTGTTTTCACGTCATATTGTACCATATCCAAGTCATATTTATTAACGATTGATAGGAACCATCTTACTATCCAAATTGGAATGACTGGGGCAAATACCTGTCCCAATTCGTATTCGGTTCTGTCCTTAAAACCCCTAGCAACTAATCTTGCTTTTGGTTGGTGGTATCCTTCATCGTTTGGTTTGGTTACAAAAACCCATCTTGTATCAATTGTTTTTAAAGATTTATCGTAATCCACCTCTTCCCAGACGTCCATTTCCCCCAGGGAAATAAATTTGTCCTCAATAGCTTTCATCCATTCTTTTCTGAAAGGGTTGTTTTTGACATCTCTATAGCATGTTGGTATACAATCTTCGATCCACCTATTATCTATAGTTTTTGTAATGTTAAAGGCGTTTATGTTAACTATATTTTTAATAAAATTTGCTGGTTTAAGTACCAGTTCTTGTTCACAATTTTTTAAACTTGATATATTTTTATTTTCGTCAAATTTAGCATCACATAATATATTAAATTAATTTGAAAAAGGATCTCTAATGCAGTATCATGTAGTGGTATATCCCATCAGTATTCCCTTTTCTCCCCTTGGTGCAAATTTTGGGTCTATTCTTTGTTCTTTTTTGTTTTTTGATTTAGTCGCATTCTGTTGTCAAACTTCGAGTGGAATATGTCTATATACTAAGGATTCAAAAATTTTTAAATTATCCAAATTTGGTTTTTTGCCAAAAAAAATTTCGTATGGAGTTTTATATTCTAAGTTTACCCTTGTTGGTGATCTATTTATTAAGTATGCAGCTGTAGCTATTGCATGTGCCCCATATTTAATATCTAGATAACTGTAACGCCAGAAACAGGTGTTGGTTCACAATTTGTTTCCTATTTTTGACGTTGACACTTTACGAAATATTTATTTGAGGAAAACCACAAATAAATATTTATAATAAAATAAAATAGACTTTATAAATTAAACTTGAATGTACTAGGTATCCACTTCACTATAGTGGACCTTAACTTTGTTGAGAGATTAAGACTTCAATTAATTTTCAACGAAAATCTTTTTATAAAATATAATAAATTTCATTTACAACACAAGAATAATAGAATTGAGCAAATGAGTTGAATACAATTAAAGAATTTACATAAAGTTAATGAAGTGAACAAAATTAATATTGAAGTGAACAAAATTAAAGAACTGAACAAATTGTTCTTCAGTGTAAGAGTTTTTATAATTTAATTTTTACATGATAAAAAGAAGAAATGGTAAGAACAGGTGGGATTAGTTTATTACGATTGGTTGCTACCAAAAAGAAGGAGAATTGACGTTTTCCAGAATTAGACAGATATTTCAACTAAGTCACACGTGTGTGATATTAGCTGAGGTCAGCCATAATTGTTTTTTGTAGAAAAGACAATTTTCATCGAATTCAGACGATGCCATTTCCTGCTAGGTTTGTTCAAAGAATAAAAAGAATAAAAAAAGTGTGAGAAAATAAAAAATAAGACGAATGAATTCGTCTGTGTAAAAATATAGGCGGACATTATAAAGAATGTTCGTCTATATTCGTTACACAATTCTCCGGGGGGATAAAAAAAAAGGGGAAAAAAAAAAATTTTTTAACATCCAATCATAATAACGAAATCAAGAAAAGTAAAAATTTTTTTTTCTATTGTATAAGCTTAATAGTATTAGAAAGATTTTACGAAATTCGCGAAAGTATATTAGTTTACTATAATACATCTTATAAACTAGTTTCGTCGTATTTCGTTAATTTTTGTATAATGCTAGAAGTTTGAGTAGGAGTAAATACTTTCTTAGGAAAATAAACAATTGAAATGATTATAAAAATAAGTATAATAGTTATGATTATAAGCCATAAGAGAAATATCATATTTATTAAGGTAAAGTTATCATCAAGATCTATATTTGGGATTTTTAATTCAAAAGATTTTATTTTATTTTCGAGTTGGTTTATTGGGGTTATATGGGGTACAAAGTTTTTCCAATTAGGGTTATACAATTTTTTTGTTGATAAGTCAAGAGCAATATCAAACGGTTCATCCGGATCTGAAAAGTAGGTCCAAAGGATGGGTAAATGGTTTTCGATTTTAATAGATTCTTCCATCGAAGATGTAAGACAAGGGGTTTCTGTTGGTATAATTAAGGTACTTTCATTTTTTTGATTGATGTCTTCAATTTGTATATGGCAAGGAACTTCTAGAATGAAAGTTCCAGGTAGGGAATTATTAATGTTTAATTTTTCCGAAGTTTTCGTGATAGAGTTCGTTGCAATGAGTGCATTGAAATTTATCACGGCAAATTTCGTATGTCCAATTGGGTGGACCAGAGTTTGATTGTTATTTTCAGAACATTTAAAAGAACAGGATTGTAATAAATTTCTGTTTAAGTTTTGGAAAAATAGATTTTTAGCACAAGAAGACAGTTTGTCGCTTCCTCGATTAGATGGAAGGTAACAAAGTGGCTTGTCTGGGTTACAGAAGTGGAGATTCGTTCCAGAGATATATCTCACAGTGTTTGATCGTATCTCATGGATTAGAATCGAGGCTTCTTGATCCCAGTTACATAGTTCATTAGAGTGACTTCTGAAAGTTAATGGAATGAAGTCAAACACTTCGTATTTGGAATTTAATTTTTTTAGTGGGATTTTAATTTCAATTTCTAAAGAGTCATTAAAAAAATTACAATTTACCAAATCTGCATGATAATAGTTTGATAAATCATGAAGTGGGATTGCTAGATCAAGATCTAGATTTTTAATTTTGCTTTGGAGTGAGAAAATATCTTTTTCCAAAATTATTTTAGATATTATAGTTGAGGGGATTATGTGGTTTTTACAAGAAGAAAGAATGTTAGACAAACGAAAGGTATTTACGAGATAATTGTCGTAAAAACCTTGTAGATAGTTTAGGGAAAGTAACAATTCATGTTCATCCAAAGAGTTTTGTTCAAATGAGTTAGTATGTTTAACAAATTCGGACATATATTTATTTGTATGGGAAATAAAATTTTCTAAATTTGATGACGTATTCACAAGAGCCATATGTTCTTGGAATAGTTTATTTTTTATAATATCATATTCGTTTTTTAGAGATAATTCATTAGTCAGAAAATTTCTACCGTCTCTGAAATTTAAGACGCGGCAGCAAAATTTTAATGCATCACCAAAAAATGATCTAACTGGTGTGAATATACTTCTTTTGTTTCGAATTAATGAGGGGCTAGTGTAAAAGTCTTGCACGAGGGCAATATTTTGTTTTTTAAGGATATTAATTGAGTTTTTAAGTCGTTTAGCCATTTCTGCATATCTGCAGTTTTTCCATTCGGTATTTTTACATTCTTGGTGTTTGAATTTAGTTTCCAGAATTTTATCTGCTGATTCATAAAGATCAAGTTTCAGAAAGTATAGGATAGGTGCTGAGTTTGAGTATACATGAATATTATTGATTTCGCTAAAATAAGCTCCTGTTGATGCAGTGGTAATTCGATACGAATCCGCAGAGGTGCGTTGTGCTGATAAAGCAATAATTTTGACGTAAAGGATTACAGTAGCAAACAGCAAGAACATATTTCCTGAAACAAAGATAACATTGTATGTCGATCTAGTTTACTGCTGGATGAGAATACATTTTAGATAGCAGCTGCAATTTATGGTACAGCTACGTTTCAATTTTTTCCAAGATTTCACACGGAATTAGTTTGTTTAGCAGATTATTTTTTTCATAGGCACTAAGGGATAATTGTCAATGATTTTTTTTTTAATATTAGTTCTACCTAATCTGTCGTACTTGGTTGGTTGTTTTTTTTTGTTCTGGTTTAAGTGTTTGTTTTAATTTCGAGTTGTTTAGGAAGAAATTTTCTATTTTTCCATGTTTAATATTTCGCGATATTTATTAATAATTTATTTAATATCGGTTTATTTCTGTTATTTTTTTTTCTTTTCAGTTTTTCTTCTATTTTTTTTTATTTGGAAATTTAAAATACAAAATGTCTTTATTTTTCAATTCGGTCGACGAGCGAGTGTTTGCAGCTACAGGGCGGATCGAGGCAAATGAGACGTGGAGTTTTTCTCATATGCTGGGAAGTAAAGTGTCACACTACCAATCGTGTGGCTGTTACTTCCAATTTTTCCTGGCTACACATCGGCTGTTTAATCTCGCATATATGTTTGCCGGGAAAACAGAAGATGAAGAATTAGCACGTTCCTTTGCTCTACTTAGGCTCGGCGATGAGTCAATGCGACAGGACCAGTTTAGTTGGGAACATTTTGTTCCATTTCAAAGTTGTAAAGTGGCTGAGGATAATATTCGGAAGCTATTATTCGAACTTAGATGCTTCTATCCGAGGTGTCTAAGTTTCGAATTGGGAACGACTGGGCTTCGATTGATACTTGGTGGTCAAATTGATCACCAGGTTCGTCGGGACCTAGGCATATTATCTGGGTTATTCGTTGGACTAGTTTGCATTTCGCAAAACTCCAACGAATACGTCAGGGTCAAAATTATACATATCGATTCGTATCTGTTAACGAGTCGAGTTATGAGTCCTGATGCCATCAACTTTTTGAAATTTTTCAACCAGATTTTCGGTCCTAGGCTGAATCTCTCGGTATCCGTAGAGGCGTTCGAGTTTGAGCGTCGCTACACTGCTACTGAGCGGAATAATGCAGTTTCTGCCCGAACAGGGTGGCAAATGCATGATGATTTAGTTTATACATTCCGTTCAGACTCAACAGCAGCGGATACTCGGGAGCCGAGCCAAAGGTATGTAGCCACCGTTCAAACCGAGGATGAAGCCATCGAGTTGAACGACTCCGAAAGTTCGATGCCGCCAACTACGAACAGCTCCACCGGCAGTGAGAATTTGGTCACATTCCTGGAGGGCTATGCCGACACCTGGGCCGATTTTATGCAGTAGGGTAAGTAACCAAAAGTTTATTATTCATTAAATTTCCTACTATTTCATATCTTTTCTTATTTACTTTTTTGGAATGGGAGTGGGAGAGAGGGAGAGAGGGAGAGGAAAAAAAAAAGGGGGGTAATCTTAATCTAAGTTTAGGGACAGGTACTAGACTGTACACATCCCTTGTTTTCGTGTATTTTACGAGGGCGGCCCCTCGGTTTAGCAACGATTTGGGTTGGGGGAGGGTATTCGGGATCTTTATTATCGTCAATTCTTGACGTATATGGGATAAGTCGACGTACATGAACTGTTTCGTTGTATGCTGTATTATCAGCATTTTTAATACGAATTGTATAATTTAGTTCACTCATTTTTTTAATAACCTTGTGTGGTCCGGTGAACTTCATTTTATTTTTTGCTACATTTTTAGATTGACGTAATAAAACTAGGTCATTGGGTTTAAATTCCATTGTTCTATGGTGTGCGTTATAATGTTTCGCATTTTTATCCGATGCTTTTTTTGCAAGATCGGGAATTTTTTCTCGTGTTTCGAGGAGAGTTTTAATTTCTTCCTCGCGAGGTTTTGTTGAATTAATATTATTTGGGATTTCGGGTAAATTAATTTTTGGGTTATATCCATGTAATAAATAAAATGGAGTTTTATTATTGAGGTGTTCAATGGGACTTGTATTATAGGCAAATACAATTTTTTTCAAAGTATCAAGCCATTCAGGTTCGTCAGATGGTTGATATTTCGAGAGTGATTTTTTAATTACACCGTTAATTTTTTCTACAAGTCCTTGAGTTTGGGGAGAATATTTCGATGAATACACTAAAGTAATATTATTTTCTTTACAAAATTTTCGGACGGCTTCATTGGCAAAATGAGCTCCGTTGTCACAAGAGATTTTTGATGGGGGACCATATGTATGGTTTATAAATTTTAATAATTTAATTACGCATGCTGCGTTTGGGTTTGGAGTTGGACGAATAGTACAAAAATTTGTACTTTTGTCCACAGCTACGAGTACATAACCGTGTTCGTAGTCTGTATTAAGTTTTCCAATAAAATCAATCTCAATGTGTGAGAAGGGTTTTGGATTTTCAATTGGTATATGTTTCAAATGGCCAATTTGTTGGGGGGAATTTTGAGCCATTTGACATTCGTGACATGACATTACGTATTCAGTCACTTTTTGTGTCAAATTTTTAAAAAAGAATTGGGATTTTACTTTGTTTTTTGTTTTTTTAATTCCAAAATGTCCTCCGTGTAGGGGATCATCGTGTAATTTTTTTAAAATTTGTGGCACTAATTTTTCGGGAATAACAGTCACGGCTTCGTCGTAGGATGAAGTCGGGGTTGGTAATTTTTTTAAAATTTCGTTTTCATCTGTAAAATACAGTTGAATAGAACGATTTAATTTTTTTAATAAATTTTTATTCTTTTTAATTTCCTTAAAATTTAATAAAGAAATAACATTTTTCCAATGCGGATCATTTTCCTGCATGGATTTTAAATTTTGGGGTAATTCAATTGGTGTCTCTTTGGGTTTTTGGGCAGTTTTAGAGGAATTTTCAATTTGATCCATTTGATCTTCCTCAGTAATATTTGAGACTGGGTTTAATAGTTTTTTTTCATTGGGAATTTTTTTAGAAATTTCGACATTTTTGTCGTAGGTATTTTTCGTGTCTTCTTTTGAAGAGGCACGGGTTATTACATTTGTTGTAATATTGTTTGGAAGATTTGGGCAATTTGGGGAATGTGTGATATTGTTGGCCAAAGCCGGTTCTATCACTTGATAAACTGGGAAGGATGAATTGGGTAAAGGAGGGTAGGAGGATTGGTTCGTATAAAACCATGTATTCTGATTTGGAGAAAACGCAGAATAGTAGGGTACCATTTGGGAGTTTTGGGGAGTGTTAATGGGATTGTTATTTGGGTAAGTATTTTCAATTCTTTGTATCATACAAAGATTTTTAATTACATTAATATTTTTTTCTGGTTCAGCCAGTGAATATTTTTTTTCTACTAAAAATTCTCCTTGTTCAAATATTATTTCGTCTGGTTCGTCAGTGAGGACGAGATAACATGTCTGCCATGCAATTATTTTTTCCAGCGATATGTTTAATTTTAAAACTATATTCATTTAATTTGGAGATTAATCGAATTAGCCTGGGGCTTGGGGTATTAAATCTTTGATGGTAGATCAAAGGTTTATGGTCCGTGTATACTGTAAAGCGGAGGCTTAACAGATATCCACGAAAATGTGCCAGTGCATTAGTAATTGCCATCATTTCGAGATCGAATGAGCACAATTTAGCATGGGCTGGTTGGACTCTTTCTGAGAAATAGCCAACTGGGTGTTTATGTTTTGTTTCGGGATTAGTTTGGAGCAATACTGCACCAAGAGCAATTTTTGAAGCATCGACCTCAACACAGGTTTCGAGCTTTGGGTCATAAATCGCCAAAACAGGTTTTGTAATCATAAATTCTTTTAATTTTTCGAAAATTTCGAGATGTTCCGAAGTTAATTTAATTCGGGCATTCGATTTGCTGTCTGTTCCTCTTAGCAAGTCGGTAAGGGGAGCAATGATTTTTGCTAAATTGGGGATTAATTTTCTATGGTAATTTATTGAACCAAGAAATGCTCTTAATTGTTTTAATGTATTTGGGGCATTTAAATTTTTTATGGCTTCTATGTTTTTATTTAGGGGGGACAGTTCGTTAAATCGAACAGTATGCCCTAGAATTTCAATTTCATTCATAAAAAATTGACATTTTGGTGTTTTAATTTTTAAATTTCTGTTTTTTAGTCTCTTAAGGACTTCAGAAGTATTTTCAAGGCATTCCTCGAAAGTTTCACCAAATATACAAATATCATCTAAATAACAAATCATTTTTTTCCACAGAATATCGTGGAATATATCATCCATAATAGTTTGGAAGATTGAAGGGGAAATACTTAAGCCTATTGGGGTAGAGTTGTAAACGTATCCAATTCCGTCTACATTAATTCCAGTATACGCTTTAGATTCTTCATCTAAAGGTATTTGTAAATATCCGCTATTTAAATCAATAGTGGAAAAAAATTTTTTATTTCGGAGCCGAGGCCAAATTACGTCTATCGAGGGGACACGGTTGTTATCCATAACAATTCGTTCGTTTAACCTACGATAGTCTACAAGAACTCGGTATACTCCGTCGGGTTTTTTCTTAACAAATATAGGGGATTCAAATTTTGATTTTTGTTTTCGAAGAACTCCTGCTATTACTAAATCGTCGATTAGTTTATGCAGAGCTTCGTGTTCAACATGTGAAAATTTAAAATTTTTGCACCTTAATGGTGAATAATCATCTAATTCAACATGTTGGGGCGGTACATCCGCAATTGTTACTTGGTCAGTTTTTCCCGTAAAAATTTCAATATATTCATTTATGGCTTTAAATGCCTTTTGTTTTTGTTCCCTTGTTAAATTTGGGTTTATTGGAATAGTATTTCCATGATTATCTTTAAGGATAGAATCCTCTTTGACAGTTTCGATTTTGCAAATATCAAAATCTTCGTCGTCATCAACGATAAATTTTCCAAGGTATTCACCTTGAGTTATTTCGCGTGTCCTATCACCGTAGTTAAAGGCCATCACGGTATCATCTTGAATACTTAAATAAAAATCAGTTAGGTATTCAGTTGATTCATTTTCAACAAATGACATATTTTCGGGAAGAGTTGCGATTACCATGTCGCTTTTGGGCTTAATATAAAATGTTTGGGGAGAAAATAATTTTATTGGTTTCTTAAGACCATATATTCCTTTCTTAATAATTAAATCATTGTGGCATTGGGGCATATCAAAACTTCGCTCTTCGATGCCGCAGGGCAAAGTGAATTTATTTTTATTGAAATCAATTTTTGCTTTGTGGGTTGATAAGAAATCATAACCCAGTATGACCGGTTCCACCAAGTTTCGGACTACGTATACAGGATGTGGATAAACACAATGATCGATGGAGAATGTCACATTGGTTATCCCCTTGACCTCTAAAGGTTGATTGCCTGCTCCACGGAATCTGACAGTGGTTGGGTAGATTATTTCTTTAAAATTGACTTTTTTTAAAACATTTTCATCAACAATAGTTTGTTCTGAACCAGGGTCTACTAAGCTAAGAATTTGTTTTCCGTTTATGGAAAATGGAAGGTGGAATTTGCATTCGGCTATGCGCTTAGCCTTATTCGGAAATTCTCCTTCAGCTACACAGTTAGCTGTTTTTGACCTTTCGTTCGTGGCATCCCTTACAGTTGATAAATCAGCTGCAAGGGGGAAACTTAGTTTTTTGAGCAAGTGTTTTGACATACCGAGGGGGAGGGAGTTTGTATTTGGGGATTGGGGACAGTCTGCGAATACATCAAAGGAGCCGGAGCAGTTTGTGTATTAGCAGTTACGAAATTTTGTTGGGGAAATTGGGGTTGGGGGTTATTTGGGTAGTAATTATTATTTGGGTAGTTATTATTTTGGTAATTAGGAATAAAATTTTGGTTCCTAAAATTATTATTATATCCGTTATAATTATTTCGATATTGGTTATTATTATTATTCCATCGAAAATTAGGATTATAATTTTTCCCTCTATAGTTTGGGTTTCGATTGTATTGGAAATTGTTTTGATTATTATTCCAATTATTATTTTGGTTATAATTTCTGTTTTGATTATTATTATAATTCCTGTTTGAATTATAGTTTTGGTTATTATTATAATTCTGATTTTGATTAGAATTCTGATTTTGGTTAGAATTCTGTTCATTATTATAATTATTATTTCGGTTCTGATTATTATTTTGGTTTGAGTTTTGGGGATTTTTATTTTTATTAGGATTATTATTATTACCTTTATTTTGGTTTTTATTCATATTTGTTATAGCAGCAGAAATTTTTTCAAGTTCCGATTTTAAATCAGGATCTGTAGAAACATTGTTCACTGATTTTTTCTCTGAACTAGTTTTTCCAGCTTGTAATTCCTTTATTAATTTTTCCATTTCCGCCATCTTGGCACGCAAGAAGGGGTCGGAATGTCCATAAAATTTATCCTTATAATCTAAGTAGTTTGAGAAAGCCTTATCTAGTTGGGCTAGAGTTAGCGGTTTTTCTCTTATTAGGAAGTCTTTTTCTTTTTCCGGAAGGTTGGAAATAATTTTTTCTATAATTTTTTCTTCCGTAATATCAGGTTCAATTCTTTTTAAAATTTTGGAGACAAAGATCATATATTCAGGGAAATCTGTTTCACCTTTGTATTTTCTTTCATACAAAAGTTCTCGTAATTGAGGTTTAGTTCGGGTAAAAGTTTCAATAATTTTAGGTTTGGTATTAGCCCATGTGGTACAGTCCTCATGGTCTAGAATTTTATCTTCGAACATTGTTTTAGCTGTGCCAGAGAATGCGATTTTAATTTTTTTGAATTTCATAGTGTCGTCCCAATTAAATCCTTCTGCCTCATTTTCAAAGCTTTTCAGAAAAGAAATAATATCTTCTCCTGCAGCATGGGCATAGGTAGTAGGGCGAACATTTACTGCAACAGCCATTTCTAAATTTTCGGAGTTAGTATCAAAATTTATAGGAGGATTTTCGAAATTATTATTATTTTCTACTGCGGGTATTACAGTAGTTTGAATTGGATTTACACTACGAGGGAGAAGACTCTCGAATGTAGGTAAGGGAATTTTATTTTCTTCACTAAGAGTAGTGAGAGAAAAGTTTTGAGGTAAGGTTTGTTTAATTACAGTGGTCTTAGATTGTGATATAGTTTGAATTTTAATTGTTTGGAGAAGAGTATTTAACTCGTCTACCTTATGTTGTGTATTTTCCCTGAATTTTATTACAGTTGAGTGTAATTTTTCAAAGTTTTCCTTTATAGGTGTTGAACTATTAGAAGAAGAAGGTTCAAAATTTCTTCTTACAGGGGGTTTATCAAGTTCTTGTATTTTTTCACAAGTTTTTCGTTGAGATTTTGGGGGAGTTTTTAATAATATTTTAATATAATCTGGAGTTAAAAGATTTTTTAATTCTTTACTTAGTTTTGTAGTTAGGTAGATATTCTCTTGGGCTTTTGGTCTAGATATTAAATTTAAATCTAATTCTAAGTTTAAATTTTCACAAACATTAATTAATTCACGATTTGTGGCAGTACAAAGCCAGTGATTTTTAGGTAAACTAGGATAGTTAGGCTCAGTTAAGCTGTCCCAATCTTCGTTTTGCATAAAAATTTCGGAAATTCACAATTTTAAAAATTTAATAAAAAAATAAAATTTTGGGAAAATAAATATTAATTAAATTTACTTTCTTTTATCTGGTACAGGTTCCAGTGATGATTGGTTGGTTCGACGTCGTCTTCTTCGGGACTGGAGGTTGAAGCCAAAATTTTTGTAAATTTGTTGTATATTATTTTTTTTGTAATAAATTTTTGTACAGGTAGTCTCTCTGATCTTTTTCCACTCGCAGTAATTCTGTACTAGCTTTTTCCCAAGAGCGCGCCTTACGCTTTTCTCAAGGTACTTTCACTTTCGAGTTTACAGATCAAAGTACTTCGGATCAGATTGATTTACCATGTATTTGCAGCAGCACCGTTGGATTGGATCCTGGAGACTTCGTCGTTGGGTTTGATTTTTAGAGAATATCGTTTTATTGTGTCAAAATAATTATGAACACAATTAATTTTATTTATTTCTGACGTAAACACTTCGTCAGTAAAAGAAAAAATAAAAAAAAATTCAGATTTTTCAAAAAAAAAAAAATTTTTAGAACCGAAAAAAAAAATTATTTACCAGAGTAGGATTCGATCCAATTTAATGGAATCAACGTTGGGCGCCAATAATGTAACGCCAGAAACAGGTGTTGGTTCACAATTTGTTTCCTATTTTTGACGTTGACACTTTACGAAATATTTATTTGAGGAAAACCACAAATAAATATTTATAATAAAATAAAATAGACTTTATAAATTAAACTTGAATGTACTAGGTATCCACTTCACTATAGTGGACCTTAACTTTGTTGAGAGATTAAGACTTCAATTAATTTTCAACGAAAATCTTTTTATAAAATATAATAAATTTCATTTACAACACAAGAATAATAGAATTGAGCAAATGAGTTGAATACAATTAAAGAATTTACATAAGTTAATGAAGTGAACAAAATTAATATGAAGTGAACAAAATTGAAGAAGTGAACAATTTGTTCTTCAGTGTAAGAGTTTTTATAATTTAATTTTTACATGATAAAAAGAAGAAATGGTAAGAACAGGTGGGATTAGTTTATTACGATTGGTTGCTACCAAAAGAAGGAGAATTGACGTTTTCCAGAATTAGACAGATATTTCAACTAAGTCACACGTGTGTGATATTAGCTGAGGTCAGCCATAATTGTTTTTTGTAGAAAAGACAATTTTCATCGAATTCAGACGATGCCATTTCCTGCTAGGTTTGTTCAAAGAATAAAAAGAATAAAAAAAGTGTGAGAAAATAAAAAATAAGACGAATGAATTCGTCTGTGTAAAAATATAGGCGGACATTATAAAGAATGTTCGTCTATATTCGTTACAATAACCATCAATTAGTGAGCTTCTTACTATTTTCATCAATGTTTGATTTTGACGTTCAGCTATTCCGTTTAATTCTGGTGAGTAAGGAACCACATTTTCTATTTGTACTCCATTGTTTTCACAAAATTTTACTAATTTTTGATCGGTATATTCATTAGCGTTGTCGCACATTATTTGACTTATTGGTGTTTCAAGGAATTTATTCTTCATTGAGAAAAAAATATTTTTAAATTCTGTGAATACCTGACTTTTATTTGATATTGGTATCATGAAGGTGTATTTGCTATAGTTGTCAATAAATGTCAATATATATTTCTGATTAGCTATTGTGGGTGTGAAGGGTCCCATAATATCGGAGGATATAATTTCTAGTCTTCTTTGGGGTTTATTTCTTACATTATTATGACCTAAACGTTGGCTATTAGCTATTTTACAAATTTCACGATTAATGAAATCATTGTCTTTAAAATTAATTGTTTACGGAATTCCTATTGTGACTTTATGTAAATATCTCATATATTTTCCATTTAAATGGCCTAATCGTCTATGCCAAATCATTTTTTTTTTTTTTTTGGTTATTTGTGTTATTTTGATTTATTTCTAATGAATTATCTGAAATATTTTTATTATTATTATTATTACCCTCATTATTATTATTTTCTATTATAGTATTATTATTTTCGTTATTTTCTTCTAAATTATTATTATTATTAATGGGTTCTTCTTCCTCTTCTTCTATTTCTAATTCGACAGAAAAGTAAATAAAATGTCTCCAGTTTCTATAAAATATGTTTGTATTTTTTCTTTTCCCTGGTCCATATGTAATATTGCGGATTTTGTTACTTTAATTCCAGACATAATATCTAATGACAGATCAGGTACATAATGGACTTCTAATAATTCAATTGCTGTTTGAGTTTTATTTTCGTTTTCCACTAATATTCTCATATTTCCCATATGTGTAGCATATAAATATGTATCTTTAAGTGCACATTGTAATTTTACAGGTATTTTAAATTTTGTTACATTAATTAATTTTTCAATGTTTGATGTGAGATGGACTTCCGCCCCGCCCCCCCATCAAGTAACTTTTTTTTTTTTAGTTGTATGAAATTTTCTTTTTTTGTATTATCTTTAATTAAATTTTTTAAAAGCCAATCTTCATTATTGTATTTTTTAATCATATATGATAGTTTTATTGGTCTTTCCTCCTCTTTTTTATCTTTAATTTTTGGTTTTTCTTTATTTTGTTCTTTATTTTCGGGTTTATAATCAGGGCATTTATTTTTGTAATGTCCTGTTTGGTTACATATAAAGCATCTTTCTTCTTTATTATTTTTTCAAGGCGATTGATTATTATTTCTGTTATTATTTGGGTTTTTATTATAATTATTTTGATTATTATGATTATTATTTTCATTTTTTGGATTATTATTTCCATTTGTGTTATTATTTCGTCTATAATTATTATTTCTGTTCCATCTATTGTCTTTATTATTATTATAATTTGTATTATTATTTCTAAATTTATTCCCATTATTATCAAATTTTTTATTAGACGATTGGTATTGTAATTTAATTTGTTTATCTCTCATTTTTTGATCACCGTCTTCTTTTAATATTTGTTTGA